>APFE030582131.1:19598-71043 GCA_000404065.3 Pinus taeda
GGTTGTTTATGCTTTGAGGCAAGTTCACTATGTGTGAAGATCAGATATAATCAAACCTTGAAAGATAATTTATTTAAAAGCAATACATCCTATAACTCTAATTCAACTTGTTTACAATAGAGGAAGAATATTGAGATGGTTCTTGACTCAAGAAGTCCACCTTTGCCTCAACTATCACTTAATGAATCAGAGATTAAAATCAAGAACTTGAGATGGATAAATTGTTAATAAAAGAAGCTCTTAACTTAAGAGACACATAAAGTATTTCATCATAAGTTATTCATCTCAATACTCAAAATCATAGTAAAAACCACTTGCATGCAAATCAAAGAAACTAGTTGTAATTCATCATTTTAGCAGAAGAGATGCTCAACTTGAACACTTGGGTTTCTTCAACTCAATAAAGTGATGAATCAGCTAATAACTAAAGCAATCAAATACCATTCATGAATCATAAAGAAATCTGAAATAAAGCTTTGAAAAAACAGTTCTACACTAAACAAATTGCAGAAAATAAAACTAGTTAACAATGAAGTGTACTTAGCTTAGAATGGGGGCCCTCCACCCTTGCCTTGCACACTTGAGAAGTGATATCAAAAGCTTAAATAAATTACACATCCATAGCATTGAGCAGCAAAATGAGAATAGCACAAGTCTTCAAATTAATTCTTCAAACCAAAAGTATCACAGCATAAAAGTATAATAAGTCAATGTATGAGCCATCAAAGTTGTGGCTCTTAAATAAGGAGTCTCATGAAACAAAATGATCTACATTCACTCTAACAAACCCATATACTCTAATCCATCTATCCAAGTCTAATTCACTAGCCTCATCCCAAGAAATATGACCAATATCATGGAATCCAAAAACTGCCCTATTTAGATGGGATTTCTGGATGACTAGTCATGATTGACTAGCTCCAAATAGGCCTAATAAAGATCGTTCTGTTGGAACCAAGCATAGGTGGCTTGGTCCTAGTTCCCAATCTTTCCATTCATGTATCCCATTCGTGCTCAAGTGGCCTGCATCCATATTAACCATAGAGTGATTACGAGAATTTTTGAAATTGCCAAATTTGCACTTAAAATCAAACTTTTATAAAAACTTTAGAAATGAAAAATTAAGCTAAAATCAAAAAGGACAGCAATTACATCAAAAAGGGATGATGAGTGAAAATGGATGATAAATAGATGGTTAGGTAAGTTTCTTAGAGCAAAATAAGACCAAAACTAAGGCCCAACATCTCTCCCTTGCTTATCATCAAGCATGTCCCCATGCTTGCTTGCTCCTCTTGGATCCTATGCCTTCTGTAGTATATGTTGTACCTGTAGATGTTTCCCTGCCCAAACAATCAAATCCTGATTCATGTCTTTCCTTGAACAAAGTTGCTTTAACTTTTTGTTTCTCATATTTGGCCTGCACATGTTTTTGTCCTTTAGCCATTTGAATGCTTGCTTAGAAAGTAATTCATTTCTTTGTTTCAATCTGCCTACTTCTTCTTTTAACTTTTCATTTGTTTTGATCAGCTTAGAATTATCCTTCTTGTGTGCTTTGTTTTCTTCTGTTAATTGCTTTTCCAAGATTTTGCTAATTTCTAATTGATCGGTTAAGTCTTGGATTTTGGCCAAATTGATTTCCTTTTCAAAGTCTTGTGTTGTTTTCATTAATGATGTTATTGCTGCATCATCATCATATGTGGAATCCCATTCAAGGACTTCTTGTGCAATATCATGTTCTTCTTGTTTTCTGGGAGAATATGCCTCTACTTCTTTGTCTAAGTCAATGGGACTCTTATTCCTAAACCTCCTAGGAATTGACATGACAGATACTTCAGTTTCATGCATGGCCATATTTCTAGCTCTTGTTCTTGGATATAAGGGGGAAGTCATCAAGCTCTTGTTTTCCTGTTCTATCTTGTCCTGTGCCTCAATAATCTGTTCAGTAAAATGATTCTTAATCATGAATTCTCTCCACACTATGCCCTGTGATCTCACCTGGTAATCCACTAGGATTTTGATTAATCCTTGATGGTATATCTGTGCTGCTTTAGGCTCGTGTTCCTGTTTTACTGTTTCAATCATTCTTACAAGACTCCTATATAGGAAATATGGTAAATTAATCCTATCTTCCCCTCTGATGTGTTGTGGAAGTTTGACATGATACAAGTGAGCAATGCTATATCCACGATCACAAGTCAAGAACTTTTGGATGACCAAGACTAATTCTCCCCATGGTTCATTAAACCACTCCCTGGGTATCCCTTTTGTCCTATCAAATGTCCCCTTATGGTTTTTCTCTAGGAAGAAATTCCACACTTTCTCCTTGAAGTGTAGGCCTTTGTAAGACTTCTCCCCTATCATTGGCAAATATAAGGCTTTGGACAAGTATTCTTGGGTTACCGGGACAATGATTTCTCCTACTCGAGATTGGTCTTGACTGAAATTATTTATAAAGTCTTTGGTTATCTCATCAGAATGGCCATTAAATTTTTGTAAGAAGCCTATCATCCTTGCCTGATAAAGTTTTTCTACAGTCTCTTTTCCCCAGCTTTCTCTCTGAAATTTTGGCTCTACTCTGTTTGTCATTGTTTCTGTAAACTAATCAATGTATGCCTCTATTGTTACTAACTTCATTTTAACAATAAAAATTCTATGACTATTGTTTTTTTTTAAAATGAAATTCAGGAAGCAAAGAAGCTTACCTTCCTCCTTAGACTCAACTCAACTCTGCCCTTTTTAACCTCTGTTATATTCCTTTGCAAAAACACTATTTGAGTCCCCTGTTTAATGAAAACAACACCTGTATATCTCTTATGTTAATACACTGATCTCTGTTTTTTTTAAAAATTAAATACACATGCAGCAATAACCATGTTTACTCATTGCAAAAAAAACATGATTTACTGTGTATTTAAAACAAAAACTAAAGAATTTGGCGCTCGGCCTGTTCATCAAACCAAAATTCTTTAAAATGTTCTCGGCCTAAGGCTCCCAACTGCATCATAAAATCCTGAGAACATAGCTTGCAGCCTCATTATCAAACAAAACTGCTTAACAAAATCACTCGTCCTAAGCAAAATCATCGACAAGGCATTCGAATATGGCATTTGATTTAGAGAATATGCGTGCATGGCTCATCATAAAAACACAAAATTGCAAAAAGGCTCTCGGTTTCAACCCAATATTCACAAAACTTGCGGCCTCAGCATGATATTATATACATATTTAGGCCTATGAAAAACACAACATTACTCAACAATCTGACTCCAGTCAATAATGCATATGACAACTTGGTATGCGTTCCCCTGTTCTGGTCAAACCACAAGTATATATTCATATTGACATGCACAGGCTCTTAGCTAATAGTGCGCAGCAAAAAGGGTATGTTAAACAATTAGCAGCAGCATTTAAGTGAAACATTAGTTAAACAATCAACGCACATATAAAGAACCTTCGGCACTCCCTGCCTCCCCTGTTTCGAACTAACTCTCCATGTTTCATGCATCATATTCCTCATTCAATTCAAATCCTTCTAACGTGTTATGCGTGCAATATTTAAACTTTAAATGCTGCCTGTTAACCACTGTTTGCTATACCATGATCGACGCATAAAAATCTGTTAATATATCCATAAATGCTGTCAACTTGGAGTTATCACGGGTTTATAATGTTACCTGTCTGTCAAATGAGCGCGTGGAATGCAACCGAGCGCTTCAAATCCCTCTTTCTTCGGCTAATCAAACTGATGGCAAGGTAGAAAACCTGTTAGTTTGATGTCAATCAATCATAACATATCCATAATCACCGAGCGAAATAAGCTCCATTCTTACCTTGCTAGATCCCAGAAATCAGCTTTCTCTGCACATTAAACTCGGATTCCTTCTTTAAAATCGCTTCAACTCATTCCACTTTCCTTTTACTGTGCTGCAGCTTCAAACATTATCTCTCTAAGCTTATGGAAATGAATATTGTGGTTTAAACAATGCAGGGGAGGTCGGTTTATGACTGTTTCATGGTTGTACCACGCCTCTCATCCATTGGTGTTTCAATGCGTGGTTTACATGGCCGTCCTCTTTGACCAGTCGCTCGACTGTGTCATGAGGATGGCCAAATTATTGTTGCATACGCATGACTTTTCCACCGTTACATTGTCCAATGGCCATAGGTTTCCATGAAACTGTGTCAAACCCGTACCTATGTGCTGGCCTATGGTGTTTTTGGTTTAACATTTTATTCATTGCTGCAATGTTTGTTGATTATGGCCACCGTCGTGTGCCTGCATTGCAATGATAAATACTATTTCATTACCTAGCCGCTGCAATACTCATATGATCATATGGTTTGTTGCACAAGTGTTTTGTTTGTTCACCCTTTGCGTATAACATATGTGCCACACACTTGTATACCTTTACCTTGTCACATTCCATATGTTATGCGCCCTGAGATTATATGCATGCTCCTTAAGTTATATGCACATTGGGTTTCATTTCTGATATCCTATGTGCCTTTGTTATATATATCACCCCCTTATAACCTTTGCGCGTTATATCACAACTTTAGTGCATTAAATTTTGCATACCATAACGTTTAGCGCGTTCATGTTTTTAAACTATGGTATATGTTGTATAACAAATAACTTGTTTTTGGTTTCCATATAGCGCATAGGATTGATTTTGACTTGCATACCATAGCTTTATAATTTTAAAATGACCATTTGGGTCATGTTTAAAATTATTACCTCCACTAATGCTTTGAGTTTATGTGCAGGCAAAAAGAGTTGTCCTAGTTTGGTCTTTTTGCTTCTAAAGAAAAATTCCTAGGGTTATAGGAATATGTATAGGGAATGTATATGAATGAAATGGAATATATAGGGAATATGGGATATGTATAAGGAATATATATGATATGAATGTTAATGAATATCTTCAGGTACTAACTTCAATTAGATCAAAGGCTAAAAATTTCTAAAAAAATTTGAATTTCAAGCTCAAAATGACTATGAATATACTCCCTTGGATGATGTCTGTACAGGTGGAATGGAATCAAAATGTTGTAGATGGATGAAAAGTAGACTTTTATTGCTGCGCCTTGTTCGTCATGCCCTACTTCATGAATTGTTCAGGTCCCTCTGTAGTAATGTCTCAGCTCAGGTCCCTCTGCAATGCTTATGGAATGTTGTGTTGCCATTGATAGTTTTCCTCAGGTTCTGCTGCAGCAAGTTCTTGCTTCAGGTCCCTATGTGGACAATACAATACCTCAGCTTTTTCAGCTAAAAGCCTGCTACAATACTCTCCCTTGCTGAAGGTTTGACTTGTCCCCAAGTCAGTTGTGGAGAGTCCCTGCATTGAAATTGTGTGAGACAGTAGAACAAGAATATAGAATTCATAGAGTCTAGGTTACCCTGGTTTTCCCCTATGAATTCGTGTTTGCATGGTGACAGTTGCCTGGTTTTCACCAGCAAACAATTTTTTTTTTTCTTTTTCTTTTGTTTTTGTTTTTTTTTTCTCTTTTTTATATATACACTTTCCCCCCCTTTTTTTTTTTAGAATTTTTTTATATTTTTATTCATTTTCCAAACTGGAAGATAGCTGAGCCATAATTTCCAGTCCTCTTTCTTCTACCAGTTGTTTCATGAATGCTTCTTTATTGATAGGCCTATTATAAACTTTCAACCTATGTCCATTTATGACAAATGAGATGGGGTCCTGGTCAATTGTCTTGATCTTTACTGCTCCATTGTCAAAGAGTTCTTCAATTTCATACGGACCGAGCCAGTGTGTCGTAAAATTTTCTTTGAAGTCTTTGAATTTGGAGTCAAAAAGTAAGGCCCAGTCGCCCTTGTGAAATGTCTTTGTCTTGATGTATCTGTTGTGCCACTTCATTCTTTGTTGTTTCATCAATGTAGTATGTTCTATAGCTTGTTGACGATGCTCATCCAATTGATTCAATTCCATGATCCTTTGTTGTTGTGCTTCAGTCAAGTCCATTCCCAATTCAGTTGCTAGTCTATATGTTTTTATCTGAAATTCGATAGGCAATAAGGCTTCTTTCCCATAGACCAACTGGTATGGACTAAAACCAGTTGTGTGTTTCCATGTGATTTTGTAGGCCCATAGTGCGTCCTTTAATTTTTCAGACCAATCTTTTCTGTTCAACTGTACTATCTTAGTCATGATATTTTCTAGGACTTTATTTGTGGATTCTACCTGACCATTTGCTTGAGGATGATATGGTGTAGACTTCCTGTGTTTAATCTTGTATTTTTCTGTCAGATCTCGTACTAGCTTTGATGTAAATTGTGTTCCTTGATCTGTTACAATTTGTCTAGGTACGCCATATCTCACAATTTTTTTTTCAAAGAGGAAGGTGACCATAGTATCTTCTGTTGCTCTGCTCACTGCTTTGGCTTCCGCCCATTTGGTGACATAGTCCGTGCATACAAGAATGTACCTTTTTCCATTTGATGGTGGATTAATGGGTCCAACAAAGTCAAGTTCCCACTGCTCAAATGGCTCAATGAGGACTTGTGGCTTGAGTGGCATCTCATCCGATAGGATTGGTCTTCCTATTCTTTGGAAACTGTCACATTGCTTGACATATGCCTTAGAATCTCTGAAGACAGATGGCCAGTGATAGCCCAATTGCAACACCTTATATGCTATTCATTTGTCTGCAAAATGACCACCACATGGTTCATCATGACATGCTCTGAGAATGTCTAATATTTCATCTTCACGCACACATTTTCTAATCATTAGATCTGAACCAGTATAAAATAAATCACCATTCATCCAACTATATCTAGAACTTTCTCTAACAATTTTCTTTCTTTGCTTGCTAGTGAATTGAGTTGGAAATTTTCCAGATGATAAGTAATTTGCAATATCTACAAACCAAGGTGTTTTTATTGTTATGGCAAACAGATGTTCATCTGGAAAGTTGTCTATAACTGGATTTGGGTCGTCAGGTGATTGTATGCGGGACAGAAAGTCAACTACTTGATTTTCTTTGCCTGACCGGTCTTGTATTGTGATATTAAGTTATTGCAATAACAAGAACCATCTTGTAATTCATCCATTAGTGATGGGTTTATTCATCAAGTATTTTATTGCCGAATGATCTGTGTGAATGAAAACTTGATATCCTGTTATATAATGCCTGAATTTATTTACCACATGTATGACAACTAACATTTCTTTTTCTGTGACTGTGTAGTTCAATTCTGCAGGTGTTAGATTCTTACTTATAAAGTATATTGCATAATTGAACAAGTTTTCTTTCTGTCCAAGAGAGGCACCTATCGCAGTATCAGATGCGTCAGTGGAAATATGAAATGGCAAAGACCAGTTTGGCCCACGAAGTATGGGTGCCACTGACAGTTTGTCTTTTAAAATTTGAAAAGCATTTTGACAGCTATTTTTCCATTGAAATTCAACATCTCGTGCTAATAGTTTAAACAGAGGTTGAGCTATTTTACTAAATTTTTCAATGAATCTTCTATAATAGCCCGCATAGCCCAAGAAACTTCTTACCTCCTTTTGTGTTGTAGGTGGCATCAGGTTAACTAGGACTTGGATTTTGGCTGGATCCACCTTAATTCCTGAAGCGGAAAGATGGTGTCCTAGAACTATACCCTCTGTCAACATCATATAGCATTTTTCGTTACTTAATGACAAATTTGTTTCTATACATATTTTCAAGAATTTTTCAAGGTTGTTGAGGCAATCATCATATGTATTTCCATAAACTGTGAAGTCATCCATATAAACCTCTACACATTCATGGACTAGATCAGCAAATATCGCAAGCACTGCTCTTTGAAAAGTTGAAGGTGCATTGCATAAACCAAATGGCAAAAGTTTATATGCATAGGTTCCCCATGGGAAAGTAAATGTAGTCTTGTCTTGGTCTTCTATTGCTATTCTAATCTGGTTGTACCCACTAAACCCATCCAAGAAAGAGAAGTATTTCTTTCCAGCCAAAGAGTCTAACATCTGCTCAATGAATGGTAGCGGAAAATGATCTTTTAATGTAGCTTTGTTTAACTCCCGATAGTCTACACATACCCTCCACTTTCCATTTTTCTTTGGTACAATAACTAGTGGAGAAACCCATTGACTATCTGAAATAGGATAGATGAATCCAACATTTAACAATTTTTGCAGTTCCTCTTTCACTATTTCTTTCATCATAGGATTCATTCGTCTTTGAGGTTGTCTGACAGATTTAAGTTTATCATCTATATAGATGTGGTGGATACATGTGCTAGGATGGATTCCTTGCATACCAGTATAATCCCAGGCAAATGCTTTTGAGTATTTTTGTAGTAATGCAATTACCTCTTGTTCTTGTTTTGATTGTAGCTGGTTCCCAATATTTAAATGTTTTCCAGGATATACCTCAATTGTTTTTATTGTTGGATTGGAAATTGTGTTTACAGGAAAGATATCTATAAAATAATTTCGCAAGGTTTGAATAGTACAAGTTTCTTGGAAACACTGATTCAAAAGGTTATTTGCAGCTTCATATTGAGCTTCTCTAAGCTGCTTTGAAATACTTGGTTTCGAAATGAAAAGATCCATTAAGTCTTCATTCTCTTCCTCTTCTCTAAAATCATAGAATTGATTTATACTCAAGACTGATTTAGTTTGTTGTTTTTCTTGAGTTTCAAGTACTGATTCTAAAGAAGTTGATTGTGCAGGTGAATAAAGAGCAATATGTTTCTTCTGATCTCCATGTGAAATAATCATACTTCTTGATCTGCATCCTATAAAGGCATCAGCAGTAGCTAACCATGGTCTGCCTAAGATTAGAGGATGTCCTCCCAGATTTGTTTTTGGCTGCAGGATAAGGAAGTCAACAGGATATTCCCATGAATCCAAAGAGACTATGATATCTTCTAATATTCCCTCTGGAACAACTTTAGATCTATCTGCTAGTTCTAATATTGTAGAAGTTGATCTAATGTTGTTTAATTGCAAAGTTTTCATTGTCTCCATTGTCATTACATTGATAGCTCCTTCCAAGTCTATTAATGTATTTGGTACTGAGAAATTGTTTATTGATATAGTAACCATAGGGATACCAGGATCAAGATATTTTTCTACAGTAGTTTGTGTAGACATGAGGCTTGCTAGCTTACCAATGACTTGGATTGTAGTGGGATCCTTTCTCTTTTTCCCTGATTTCTTGATGCATATTTCCTTCATTGTTTTAGCATATATTGGTATTTCTTTAATTGCTTTTAACAAAGGAATTTTTACATAAGCATTCTTTAATTCATCTAAAATATCAGATTCATGAAGGGTTATTTCTTTTGGTTGTTCCACTAACCTTTCAGGGTAAGGCGGTGTTTGAGTTGTAATTGATTTCCCTTTCTGTACTTGTATTTCAGTTTGTGTTGTTTCAGGTGATTCTCCTTGTTCAGTTGGTTCTTCTACAATTGATGGAGAATCCTTTTTAAGTACTTTGCCAGACCTTAAATGGACATCATTCAGAGGAAGAATAGAGTAAGTTGGAAAATATGCTGCTTCCTCTACAGTGTATGCAGATTTGTCCACTTTGTTATTCGGATTGGCCACCGGTTGGGATGGCAATTGTGTTGGTCTGGTTGATTTGATGGTAACTGTAACTGTTTTGGTTGTGTCAAAAATGGTGGTGGATTCTGCTGTTGAAATGGAATGGATGGTGGATATGCAGAATTTTGTTGCGGAAATGGCATGGATGGTGGATATGGTGGGTATGAAAATGGCTATTGGTATTGTTGCTGGTAATGTTTTTGATACTGTTGAGGTGGTTGGTTTCCATAACCATATCCTCTCCAACCTTGTGCAGGTTGTTGTGGATATTCTTGTGGAGGCCAAGCTTGCCATGGCATTCGAGGAGTCCAAATATTTTGAGGTTGATAGAGGTAACTTTGTTGAGGGAATTGTTGTGGAGTTTGCTGAGGCATCCTAGGTTTCCATGGTCTTCGAGGTGCTACATAATAAAGTCCTTCTATTCCTAGCACTTCTTCCATTGAATTCATTTGCAATTCTTTCAATTTTTGACAATTTTCTATGGAATGATTTTCTGTACAAAGACCACATACCTGGATACTATCCAAAGGGCACTCTCTCAATGGATGTTTCTTCCTACATTTGGAACAAAAGATTGCTAAGGCTTGTTCTTGTTCTTCTTTCTTCTTGTTTGCCTTAAGAACATCCACTTGTGTTCCTAATGTACTTAAGAGGTCTGTTTTAAAGTTTTCCAATAAACTTCCTATCTCAGCTCTTGTGATCCCTCCTGCAGCTAATTTTGCTGCTTTTGAGCTTACTTCTCTTTTCCTAGTTTTTGATCTTCCTCTAGAATAATTTTGACATAATTCAACAATTTCTTCAAATGGTAAATTTAAAATGTCTCCTTTACCCATTACATTCAAAATGTCAAGGTATTCATCCCTTACACCTTTGAGAAAGATTGTTCGAATGGTATCTTGGTTTAAAGAGCGTTGTTTAGATTTTTGCAAATTATATGCAAAACTTTCCAAATATTCCTCTAAACTTTCATCTTCTTGTTGTGTCATTCGAAAAACATCTTCCTTAGAATCTCTAGATCTACAATAAGCTTGATATTTTTTAAGGAAAAATTTTCTCATGTCATCCCAAGAATTTATTGTTTGTTCTCCTAAACCCATGAACCATTTTAAGGCTACTGCTTTCAGAGTTGCAGGAAAAAGATGAAGTTTATGGAGATCATCAGTATACCCATATGTTCTACATAAAATATCAAATTCAAAGATAAAAGCATCGGGATATTTTGTGGACATTCCATAGAAATTTGGCAATACAGAAGGTGGAATATTTTTCATTTTCACTTTTTCTCCTAATATTTCACTAGTGTCTACTATTGGAAAGCCAAAGGTAGCCTCATGATCACCATCTTCTTGTATTTTCTGATCATTCTCCATCTTCCTATCATGTTCTTGTTTTTCCTCCTCCTCTCTTTTCCTCCTCCATTCTCTTTGTTGTCTTTCATACTCAATTCGTTGTTCAGGAGTGAGGATAGTAGATCCATGTCCTTCTTCTGCCATTGGCTTAGTTGTTTCAAGTTTGGGAAAAAATTCAGGTTGTTCAAAATCAGGTTGACCTATGGATGGAAAAACAGATGGTTTTCCTTTGATAATTTCTTTTTGTTTTCCTGAAGTTGATGGTTGCTTTTGTTTTTCTTCCCAAGCTAGCAAAGTTTGCCTTTCAATCAAAGTTAATCTTTGGCGAGTTCTTTGTTTTTCTACCAATTCCTCAATTATTGGATTACCAGTAACTGGTGTGTGCGATGATCCTATCTCTACGTGTGGGGGGTTTTTAATAAATCTACCTTGAGGATCTCTAAATCTAGGCATAAAGAAACATAATTAAAGAAAAGAAATGTAACTAATGTTTCTGTTTGTTTTGGATTTTATCTTTCTATTGACTATGCCGATATTTGCCTCCCCGACAACGGCGCCAAAATGTTGAGCTAATTTATGTACCTAAACTAACGCAATTATTTATTATCAATCCAGCATGTTTATGCTTTGAGGCAAGTTCACTATGTGTGAAGATCAGATATAATCAAACCTCGAAAGATAATTTATTCAAAAGCAATACATCCTATAAATCTAATTCAAATTGTTTACAGTAGAGGAAGAATATTAAGATGGTTCTTGACTCAAGAAGTCCACCTTTGCCTCAACTATTACTTAATGAATCAGAGATTAAAATCAAGAATTTGAGATGGATAAATTGTTAATGAAAGAAGCTCTTAACTTAAGAGACACATAAAGTATTTCATCATAAGTTATTCATCTCAATACTCAAAATCATAATAAAAATCACTTGCATGCATATCAAAGAAACTAGTTATAATTCATCATTTCAGTAGAAGAGATGCTCAACTAGAACACTTGTGTTTCTTCAACTCAATAAAGTGATGAATCAGCTAATAACTAAAGCAATCAAATACCATTCATGAATCATAAAGCAATCTGAAATAAAGCTTCGAAAAACCAGTTCTACACTAAACAAATTACAGAAAATAAAACTAGTTAACAATGAAGTGTACTTAGCTTGGAATGGGGGCCCTCCACCTTTGCCTTGCACACTTGAGAAGTGATATCAGAAGCTTAAATCAATTACACATCCATAGCATTGAGAAGCAAAATGAGAATAGCACAAGTCTTCAAATTAATTCTTCAAACCAAAAGTATCACAGCATAAAAGTATAATAAGTCAATGTATGAGCCATCAAAGTTGTGGCTCTTAAATAAGGAGTCTCATGAAACAAACCGATCTACATTCACTCTAAAAAACCCATCTACTCTAATCCATCTATCCAAGTCGAATTCACTAGCCTCATCCCAAGAAATATGACCAATATCATGGAATCCCAAAACTGCCCTATTTAGATGGGATTTCTGGATGACTAGTCATGATTGACTAGCTCCAAATAGGCCTAATAAAGCTTGTTCTGTTGGAAACAAGCATAGGTGGCTTGGTCTTAGTTCCCAAGATTTCCATTCATGTATCCCATTCGTGCTCAAGTGGCTTGCATCCATATTAACCATAGAGTGATTACAGGAATTTCTAAAATTGCCAAATTTGCACTTAAAATCAAACTTTTATAAAAACTTTAGAAATTGTCAAATTAAAGCTAAATACCTGAAAGGACATCAAATATACATCAAAATGGAATGAATGGAGTGAAAATGGATGATAAATAGATGGTTAAGTAAGTTTCTTAGAGCAAAATAAGATCAAAACTAAGGCCCAACACTATGATATTATAGTAAAAGGAAATTACAAGTCACCTTCATCTCCTCAATCACTTCACATATCTCTCCTTGATGATTCTCATGGCTCTATGTAACTCTCTCTCTCTCTCTTTCTCTTAATAATACATTACACTCTTTTTTATGCACTCATCAAATAATGGCATATTCCTCTTACACTCATTAAAGACATGTCATAAGAGATTCCTCTTACGTTCTCTTTAATGCATATGTTACACTCTTAACTAAGGCATGCATACCTGTACTTAATGGCATGAGTTACACTCCTCTAAATGGAATACAAGGCGTGCATATTACTCCTTTATGACAATAATTTGTTGCTCCTCATATATATGTGTCTGATGTATTCTCACTTGAGGAGGGGGAAGGTGCATTGTAATACCAAGAGTTGGAGAGACTTGAAGAGGATTGTGAGAGGGAGATTCTTGGAGAGTAGCCAAATGTTGTTGAAATGAATTTGAAATTACTAAACTAAATTACTAAGTAGTCCTACTTGGTGGAGTTGTCCATGAGTGGTATTTGGAGGAAGTGGAACTTATCTTCCTCAAATTGCCTTGGATATCTCTCTACTGTTGTATTTTGGTATTGGTTGTGAGCTCTTACAGCTCAGAGGTTCTAGGGGGAGAAGTTCTCCCTGGATATGGTTGGGTGTAAAACCAGATGGTTCAAATGAGTTGGTTAAGGAATCAAAGATGGATCATATTCTTGGTGATTGGAGTTGGACATCTGATCAGGTATAAATTTAATTGTCCTGAAATTTTAGTATAACATCTACATTGTTTTGTGTGTGTTATATTCTTTCCACGACTACCCCATGCGCATGGGGTTCGCATTAGTGCCTCGACAATTTTTTTTGGACCATACATTAGGTGGGTGGACCTACCTATGGTTTTGTGCATGGATTTCACACATGGTTTTGGGCATGATGGTTTTTTGTCCATGGTATTTTGTAGATCTGGTCAAGGGAACTACAGTTATGTTCTAATCCAGGGTTAATGGATTGGGGTTTATGGATGCTTCGACATGTATATATATGTATTGTAACATTGAAAGGAATATAATGAAAAATCAATTTGGTAGTCCTGGTTTTAGGATCTAGGGAAAAATCTCTGTGTATATACGTTTTATGTTTTATGCTCTCACCATTGTTTATTTTCTGTTTTTAGAATTTGTATGTAGGTAATTTTTGTACGTGGTTAGAACCTACATACATAAAAGAAAAAATAAATAAATAGAAAATTAAATTGTTGTAAGCGTCTTATTTGGTTTAAGCTTATTTCATTTAGAATCTTATTGGCTAGTTAAAAATGAAGACTAAGAGCACTCAATTTGTATGGATGTTTAGATTTCAAGATTGAAATTATTATTGGTGTAGTTTATGGTACTAACCTTGGTATGGTAGCATTTGAGAAAGGAAATCAAAATATTGTTGAAGGTAATTGCAATAAAGAATTTCCAAAGGACTTGGGTGAGATTTCATGGGTTATGGTTTTGTTTCATTTTAATTTAAATATGTAATTCGATACATGTTTTAGAAATGGTTTCAGGATATGTTGCAAAATCCGTGAATGGGAAATCCTATTATTTTTACTATACTTGCAAATGATTATGCATGAATAAGTGCTAACTTGCAGCCTATGGAAGAAGTAAGGAAATAGACACATATCCAAAGTATACTTGGAGGAATCATTGCATCAACCCTTAAAATAAACATGCATATATAATGGCAGCCAAGCGTTTCAAAGAAAATAATTGAGGTAATTTTAGTTATTATGTGCATGCAATCTTTGCAAATGCAAATAACAAGTAAGAATACATAATTCAGTAAAAGAATCATCACTGGTTAACTCTTATTTTGGATTATCTATTTATATGTATTACAATAGCTCAGGATGCTTTCCATGTGTTTGTAGGTATGATTGAGTGAAAATAATGCTTGATGAATCTCAAAACCCTTCAATTCACTTACAGTAGATGAAATGGTTTAGAAAAGAATTTAGAAAATACATAAGTAATTATAAATTAATTCTTTGTTGCTATTTGTTATGCATGGTTGTAGATTCAAACTTGCATGCCATCTATTTGACAAAATCTATAAATGAGATTCCAGGAGTCAGAAGATTTGTTAGTTTAACAAAATTGCATCCATGGGTGGTTTCGTAATGGTTTAACCCAACATTAGGGGGTATTTGTGTCATATGGATATGTAACCCCCCATTTGATTCCAAAAAACCACTTTTCCAGACTTAAATCATAAATCTGGGTGATTTTTCATATCACTGTTGCAAACTATGTGTGTTTGTTCTTGAGTTTTTGGTGAAGGATTAATATGATTTAATTTCTATTTTAATATTCCAATATTTGAAGTTTTAATTTATTAATTTTAAGAGTAAAATAGGTTGAGTAAGAATCTTATATTCATGTTGCTAATGGTTGTCAAAATTGTCTTAAGATATGATGACCGCCAAGTGTTTGATAAAATGCCTCAATGGCTGTATATTGTATGCTTGCAAACTGTTTGTCATAATGATTCAATGCATAGAGCTCTTTACATCGACAAAGTTTTTGTAAAAAAAAATGCCGAAGTGAAATTAGGATTCGTAACCCATTGACTTAAAATTCATGTTGATAAAGTCAAATTTGGGTAATTGAATTGTTGTAGTGTCAACTCACATATGAAATTATAAATATTGGATACCACTCCCATAGAACCTAAACTCTCCTTTTAAGTAAAGAATTCATAAGCATGTTATTTAAAATAAAATCAAATTAGTCACAACAGAAGTAACAATTATTTTGTTGGAAACTGTGGCTCATAAAGTTTGATATTTATTCATCCCACTAAGGACTTCCTATTTTAAATATGATTTTTAAGCTTGAGGATAAAGTGATGGTTGTCATTTTGTAGTTTGGATTTTGGGTTTGAGTGAGACATTGGCTTTGGGCTTGTCTTGGGATTTGGAAACAAAAGAAAAAAAATATCGCATTTTGTGTTTAGTGTTCAATATTTCTCTTTAATATTGATGGTTGGTAAGGTGGGATCTCACATGGGGCATTAGAAGATATGTTCATTTGACCAATCTGAGAGGCCAATTGATCCTTGTTTCTAGAATATACAAACACCATGACTCCATCAACATGGGTTCTGGGTTTATGTTTTGAAGGATTAGTTGATGATCAAGGTATGCTAGGAATGCGTTCATATAAGGTACTCACTTTAGAATAGATCAAGTCAAGTCGATGGGCATGTTTGATGGCTTACTCCTCGGTTTTGGGCCTCACCCTTTGCCTCATCTTCAACAATTTTAGGAAGTAAGGACTTAATGAACCACTCGTGTAGCAACTCATCAGGAAGCTTGGTTATGGCTAGAGCTCATCTCCTTCTCCATTCATGTACATGATCAAATATGTGCATGACGTTATATTGATAGAAGCTAGTGAGAATATCAATGCCAATCTCATATCCAACAGGAAATTCATGATAATTGTTCACAAAACTATGAGATAAAGTTAGGAAATAATCATAAGCATCATATTCTAAGTCAATGATCCATTTGGCAGCACCGCTAGAAAAGATGAATCCTAATTCTATCATCCCAAAATGAGTTGGATGATCACCACAAATGATAATTAGTGATGTGGGCTATAGGGTCTTCTCTAAGTTTACCATCAAATTTAGGAATGTATCCTGGAAATTTATTTGGGACAAGTGGCCATGCAAGATTATGCTTGATGGGATCATTCATCAACTGAAATAAATCAAGAAAAGCTAGTGTTTCCAAGAAAAGTGATATGAATGATGTTTGGGAGGGGTTATGTGCCCCTTGTGACCCAAGTGGAGGAGGTGCTCCACCCATATCTTGGTTCTCAATGTTAGGTTAACTCATGGAAATGGGTTCAGTAGAGGTATTAACTCCAACACCCATGTAAACTTGTTGTTGGTTGATGCCCCCAAGGTAGATGCCCCTGATGGAAAAAGCCAAAGTATTTTCTAAAACTATTACCAAAAGGATTAGAACCCCATGGGTTAAACATATAGAAAGTGTTACATCCCCCATGGAAATTCCATGGGCCACAGTTATGAACTTCGAATGCAGATTCCCCTAATGATTGAATTCCAAAAGGATTCAGGGATCCATTAGAAATTAACATAACACCGCTCATGCTACAAGATGATATGGACATGGTGAAAGGATTCCAACCATAAGGAAATACATTATAGGTATAGTAGTACCCCCTACTTAGATAATGACAATTGTTGTGGGGCTTGAAGAAATAGATGAAAATAAGAAGTTTGACCCTCTGAAATTGGACATAAGAATAATAAACATGATAGAACTAGCTGATTAATGTGAATGGAGATGAGATTGTCACTAATGTGGAGGCACCCATGGAATGGCTAAGTGGAGGGAAAGTAATCCCATCAATATTATGCTAGAATGAGGAGAATGAGTTATTAAATGATGTGGTATGGATATGAGCTATGATCATAGGGGTATATGTAAACATGACATGTGGAAGGCCATCAATCACTACAACTGTGGACACAACATGTTCCATCGTAGAGGTAATAACATTATCCAATGAAAAACTTAGGTAAAGGACTATGCAAAGATCTAGACAAGTGAACACCCCCACCTGATGAGAAGGGTGTAGATATGTGGTGACGAGGTGGCAGGATATGGCTAACAACTCAACGAACAAATGGTTCAGGCCTCTAAGTATCACCCAATATAACTCGAGATAAGGATGTACCGATGGTGGAGTTAAGTCTACACCTATAAGGAGGTGGACCCACCTCATAGGGGGCAAGGGCAACAAGTCTACAAGAGTGACACAAATGAAAATCCATCACAGTGGTGGCCAAAGGTGACATAATCATGAAAAACTAAAAATCCTAATGACACTAGATATAATTGAACAAACAACACACACTAGAAAAATCCTAAGGCAACAAACCAAGCAAATTAGAATCGAAGGGATAGTCCTACCGATGGATCCCAATTAATAAATGCTTGGGTCAATGGGGAGGAAATGGTTGGGATAGTTATAACAATGACCTACTTAATGGATCTTATGCATGAGACCAAGTGCTCAACACTCAAATATCATTAATGGAGCACCGCCACAGGAGAATTGATTGAAATTGGTTGAAATATGCCTTGGGTACAACAAGGACATCCCCCATACTATCACCTATGTTATTTACCTAATATTGGTCACTAAGAATACCACTAACAACAACAAATATTGGGGGAACAATTGTTAGCTATAACTACATGCAAGGGAAGGGTATTGAGCCCAAAGCCTCCCTAGAGAGACCCCTTGAGTACATGCATCTCCCATATATAATCACCACCAAAAATAAACAAAGGGCGGTAGATCATCCTAATGGTCCCGATATGGCCTTAGGCTTTATCCTTTTGCAAGAAGGGATTCCTAGAAGCATGCCACTGAGAGTGGATTTATGCTCCCTATCACAGGATTCTCGATGTGGTTTATGATATTGGAAATTTTACTTTTCACTCCTATTCCAATATCCTAGCCAATCTATTTGCGTTTTCTACCATAGGAATAGAATATATCAAGTTAATTTTAATGAATGCATTACTTTTTAAGGCTATTTGTTAATTTAGAGGTAATGATGAATGGAACTGTGTGATGTGAGGACTCATCTCTTCAAGGAAACCATGCAAAATGATGAAAATACAAGTTCTGATTTCAATGAATTCTAACACAGGAAAAGAGAGAATCTTTTATTTTTTAAATGAAACCTTGCACATAGTCCTTACTATCTCTTATTAAACAATCAATCTATAAGATACATCAATAACCTATTGTAAATGTATGATAAAGGAAGTAGAAGGAAAAAAGTAAAGAAATCTACTCGAAAGCCAAAACTGTAATGCTACAAGAAAGTATGCACTAAGATGTGATTCAACAAACAAAAAAATCATAGGAAGAAAAAATAATCTAGGTTGTCAGGACAATGATGCTAGAGAGGTATTTGGCCACCAATGTCACTGATAGGAATCAAACCCAAGATATAGGTTCAAAACCTAATCAGATTTCAAAACTTACAAGAGTGCATACAAATTTGGAAAAAAATAAATGTATTTGCACTCAATAACTAAAGATCCAAATATAGGCTCTTATTGGGCTTACAGAGATGCAAAAGATGGAGAGAAATTATGACTGAAATCCCCCATAACCTTTAAAACAGGCCTTCAATTCTATTTCTATGAAGAAAATCATAAACATAGGGTCTATCAATGCTCTATTATGGAATAATTTTTGAAACAAAGGGCCTTCAACACCCTCGTTACAATTGTGGGTGAGAAACAAAGGGGAAAAACTCACACTCAAAGATTTTTAGCATTTGGGTTTTGGATTTAAATTAAGGAATGATATAAGTACTACTGCAAATGAATTGGCAGTAAATATATATATAAAAATGATGTGATTGGGATATCCCTAGTGGAATCACCATTTTTTTATGGGAAAAATTGTCTTATAGTAATAAGATATTTTTAACCTAGTATAATTTTCCCAGAGTCTACCTAGGAAATGTGTGTGTAAAGTGAAACAATACGAATAGAAACCCTCCAATCATGCACACAAGAATTGATAAAGGAATGTAAGAGATGTTATTGGTTCTATCATGAGATCCTTATCTCTTTTGATGCATCCAAATTGAAATAAGATCTTCTAGAGATCTTGGCTCATACTCCTTTATTGAAACCTACACATAGGAGAGAGAACAGCCTGCTACTTCCCTACATGATAGTTGGGATGGGGTCCCCTAGGGTTAAGTTTTACTAAGTATTAAATTAAATTTGATAATATATTGTAAATTCTCTGCATTTTGAGGAGCGAACAATGAGTAGCGCAGGTTGTTAAGAGTTAAAGGGGTTTTTAGGCAAGTCAAAACCCCTTATTTTGTAAACAGATAAGTTGTATTAATCTCCACCCATGGTTTTCGGACCATAGTATTATAAGGGTAAAGCATATATAAAGGGATGTCTTAGAAAGTCTAAGACAATTAATAAATTCAAGAGATAATATGTTTCTTAGTCTGTAATTGTGAGATATTTCTGTATTGAAGCGAAGGGAAAGGCTCCTGCTGTTGTGTGCATGGATACCTTGGTAATTCTGAAGCTGAGTGCACAGGCCCCTGTAGCTGTGTGCATGGAGACCTTGGTAAGTCTGCAACTGAGTGTGCAGGACCCTACAACTATGTGTGCAAGGTCAGAACAATATATGTATTAAATATATGGAATAATAAAGAGTATTTGAAGAAATTATGTGTCTTAATTGTATACTTATTTATTTTTTTGTATTTATCCTCAGTTGAATGCCATTTATTTGTAAGGTTTTCTTGATTACTCCGTGAATATCTGGATCTACTGTTGTATGTTATTTTGAGTCTGATTAGACCCTTAGGCGGAGTTCATAACTTTGTTTACCGAAAATTTCTTTAATATTGAATGATTCGTGAAGTTCATATCAAGCATTAAAATAAATAAATGCCTTACTCCCACTTCACATAGCCTTCTGGATGCAGAAACCTCATTCTAGAATCCCCCAGTACTACCTCAGGTGAGACTACAACCCGTGCTAAGCGAGTTGTTTTTGAAATGGTTGGTAGTTAGGGTTTTGTTGGTTAGCGCAATTAAATTTGAAGTTGGATCCAATCCCCCTCAAGCCAACAAATGGTTTCATTGCCAAGACTGGGATCTATCTGAGGGATGTGTGATGTGGCATCCATGGAGACCAAATAAGAAAGAAATTAAGAAGTGGATAGATCGGAAGCTGCATGAGTTTTAAGCTCAAGAAAATCAAAATCTGCATTTGTTAAAAGAAAATTTGTTACAGAGATATCTCTACACATAAGTGCATGGAGTTTTCTTTTCAAGGTTCCCTTGTGAATTGCAAGAGTGGTTGTCCAAATTAGCGGATAACGAACCTACTTGGAAGCATGATGATCCTATTGTGTGGAATCCAAAATTAGTCAAAAATCTTGAAGGATCTGATTATAAGGTTGCAATGGCTATTGATTTCTAGATTTATAGTTCCTTGGGCGGCTTCATCACTAAATTTGAAATCGATACATCTGTCTCTTATAGAAAAGATGAATGTCGATTCTTCATAGGTTGGAGAGGTAAGTACTTGAAATATATAAAGACTTGGATTAAAATGTTGTTGTGTGAAAAAGGGGTTATACCTTTACATTAATGTTTAAGAGAGGTTAGACTAGATCTATGCGAAGTGGAAAATGATTCATAATAGATGTAGAAAAATTCAGTGAGAGTGAATATAGTCCTTGATTGGGAGAGTTTGGAAGTGAAGAAGAAAGAAGTAGCACTAGTACGCCAAGAGGTGTGATGTAGTTAGTAGATCAGGATACTTATGGAATTCCAAATCCATCCACCCCACCTCCACCTTCACCTCCACCTCATACACCTCCACCTCCACCTGCACCTCCACTATTCAGTATGGTGAATACAATGAAAATGCCTATATTCAAGGGTGAGGGTTCAGACGATCTCGATCAGTTTTGGTTCGTCACAGAAGTTGTGTGGAAAACGCAATAAGTCAATGATGATGACATGAAGAATGTACAATTGGTTATAGTGCTACAGGACAAAGCACTTACCTAGTGCATCAGATATAGTATGACTCACCCAGCTGCTTCATTAGGTGATACAAAGGATGCGTTGAATACAGAATTTAGGAAGTCGAAGTCGCAATCTTAGTGTGTGACCTAAATAGAGGAGATCAAGTAGAGGGTTAACAAGCTTGCATGGGACATAAATCAACAATTGAAGTGTTTATTGAGCCAAGCTAATCTTCAAATTTTAGATGAACAACATAGGGACTGGTACATAGCTACGCTATTACCTCACTTAAGATTACCGTTTTCTCATCAGAAGATTGGGTCTTAGGCCGAAGCAATGGAGATCATGATGAAGGTAGAAGCTTCACCGATCCAAGACATGAATATAGGAGTTCAACATATCCAATCGCAGTTAGAAAGCCTACATATGGAGTTGTAGGATCTGAAGAAGGGAAATGAGGTTAAATCGGAAACAAATTATGAAGTTTGGTGCACAAAGTGCAAGACTGAAGGTCATCATAAATATCAATACCCTATATTCTAGGATTATATAGCAGCGGAAGCTCCCAACTTGCTGAAGAAATAATCTTTCAATGGATCAAGCACCAGTGGAAGTGCCTGGTGTAGCATTTGCCAGGTGGTGCAGTTCAGCTCGCGAAACTAAATGGGGAAGTGTCTCTTGACAAGATTAATGGGAGAAGATTGAAGGTTTATAGGGACAATCCTGCCCCTGCACAATGACTACATGACAACATGAAATTCTTAGTGCTTTTGGGAGTTGAAAGAGAGCGCAGTACTGTAACCTACTCTGCAAGGAAAAATTCCATCAAATAAGGAGGGTTGTGCATTGTTTAGGAAGATGTCATGGGTGGAAGCTGTGACGAGGTAGATGTGCCATAAGGAGGGGTCCTATGTAGCCTTCCCAAAAAGTGACCATTGGAACAACTACAACTGATTTGACAATGATTTTGCCATTAAAAGGAGCAGGGGAAATGCATTTAAGGAGCATATCTATGAAAAAAGGCTGCCAAAAACGCATTAATGAGGGAGATCTCAAGGGAATCAAGTGGTTTAAATTTGAAAAAGGGTATAAATATGGAACACCACTCCACATTCAGACACTTTTCTTTTAGAAAGCGTATTTTGTGATTTTGAACCGAAAGAATTGTTATATGTCTGAGTGGAATTGGGCAGAATTAGAGAGGGAATTCTTGTAGAGAGGGCTTGGATATATCATGACTGTGACAAAAACTACCCATACTACGATGCTGAGATTCCTTAGAAAGCAGCTTGCTTCCTTAGCAACAATAGCTAAGAAGCATAAAATGTCGCAGTAGAATCCAGTTCGACAATTGCTGAGGAAAGTTCCAACTGAGCAGAGACAAAAGGGAAAAATGGATAACAACAAGTAACCAATGGAACCACAGGAGTTGGATGTGGAGGAATTGGCTAGTGGCTTTGAAGAAATCGACACCAAAGAAGTCAAACCTGTTTCTAGATTGCCTCAGTATTTTCCACCACAGAAGCCAACATAAGGTCACAAAGGATCCATATGTTATTAAATATAAAGTTTTCACTCCATTGTTACCTGAAGATGTACCTATTGAGGGTGAATTTTTATCCTGGGTACCTTAACTAAAGATGGAAGATTGGGATTTAAATGACCATAGTAAATACCCATAGTTTGAGCCCAGGCAGTACCTAAAATCTTTCTATTATGAAGAAGCGGGCGTCACACGAGTTGAACCAATGAAGTTGGATGCTAGAATTCAATGTGCGGGATTGATGAACATGTTGTATGTTAAGCATTTCGGACATAGTAATATAAGTACTATCTGTGTGTTCCAATTATTGTCTTTGGTGTGCGATGTTTGTCTTTGGCTCGTGAAACCCATCCCCATTGATGATATGTTTTTCAAACGGATTACCATGCTACCTTGTCAGGGGGCGACTCCAGATGATGCTTTTGTAGGAAAGTCACAGGAGAAGAAACTCAGAGATCAAATGAAGAGTGACTTTGGATTGATCAAGAAGTCTTAGGGCTACGCCATTAGCTCTATCAATAATGAGGTTGTGTGTTTTGCGAGCACTATTTTGGGCGGGAAGATTATGAAAAAGTGTCGCGCAAATGAATTGCTGACCCCTGTTGTTTCCTTGCCTGCGCATTACAGCCAAGGGGTCTAGTTCAACTGGGTGAGGTACCTATGTTAGGAATTCTTATATGATTGTTTCAAAGCACAGGAGGAAGGAAATTCATTTTATTATGCATGGTTGTTACTTCTAATTACATTAATAGCTTGGAGAGCACCAGAGGAATCGCAATTCGCCATGGTCGACTCGAATATCTGTGAAGCTACACTATATGCCTTGTTGTGGGCATCCAAAGACCGTACAAGGGCCATAGAGAATAAGATGTTTTGGGTTCTATTTTAAATGGACCTACGCATGGTGATGAGCCAATGGTCGTGGTTATCACCTACCCTATTTTCTCAATACCGCAATGTTGCAAAGTTCAAGGCTGATTTTAACAATGTATATATATGTGCCAAGAAGTATTTGATGGAATATTGGCATGCGCTTCCATATATGGTAACAAAAGAAACTGTTTTGGCTATTATCAGTAAGTGATCGAGTGATTGGCTTACCCTGGCTGACACAACGACAGTAGCAAGCACAAGCAAGACCACTGCAGAGACGTAGGTTGAGAAGAAAGATCTGAAGAAAGACCCAAAGAAAGATCCAAAGAAGGCCATGAGTGACCTGGAGGAACCCACTGCGCCAGACTGTACAGTCGACACAGAAACTGTCAAGGAAAAAGAGAGTGGTGAAGACCATCTTGTGGGCATGGTGGAATTTGAGTCTCCATTCATTATCAAGAAGCGATAGAAGTAGAGCGCTAGTGATGCACCGAAGAAACAAAAATCAGAGAAGTATGCTAGCCACTGGCCCTCATAGAGGAGGACCTTGATGAAACTGGGGATATTGTTAGGTTCACGATGGAAGATATTTGGCGACACATCAAAGAGCAATACCAATCAGTGTTGACGAAGGTCCAACATGAGCTTAAGGAATTGCAAGTACAGATAGGTGTTATACAATTGAGCATAGGAGAAGCGAGTGCGGGTCAAGTGAGCCTGAAGCAAGTGAGTGTGATAGCCTAAAAAATAGAGCTTACCACAGAGCTTCATGTAGTACAGTTGCCAGAGGGATCATTGCATATTAAGGCTTCAGAGGGTAGGGCGTGCCTATTGTATATGAAGAACTTGAGCCTTAACCATGCAGCGTTCTCCATTCAGTCATTGCACGAGTTGCATCAAGGAGTATTGGATGAGCTCAGGGTCCAGGAATAATGGGCATTACTAGTTACTAGTGAAGTAGAGACTAACAACCAACAAATGTTCAAGGAAAAGGCATAGACACTCAAAGAACAAGAAGAGGTCATTGCACGCAGTCAGCAGTTGGAAGCACTAATAGCGCAGGTATGCAGTGAGCTTCCCGAGCTCCATATTTCAACAAAGGTAGCTTCGATCAAGAAACTATAGAAGCTAGCAGCCACAGTGAAAGAATCTAATGCGAAGGAGGAAAATATGCAGTTTGAGCTGCAACTGCACATTTCATAGCTTCAGATGAAGTTGGATCGTACCACCCGTCCGCTCTATAAAATTGTCTTGATTACTCCACGAAGATCTGGATCTATTGTTATATGTTATTATGTTTATGATTAGACGCTTAGGCGAAGCTCATAACTTTGTTTACTAGAAATTTCTTTAAGTTTGGGGATTTTAAGGATAAGGGTTCGTGAAGGTCAGATCAAGCCTTAAACTGAAGAAACACCTTACCCCCACATCACATAGCCTTTTGGACGCATAAACCTGGTTCTAGCATCCCCCAATACTTCCTTGAGTGAGATTGTAGCTTGTGCTAAGCGGGTTGTTACCAAAAGGGCCGATAGTTTAGGGTTTTTTTGGTTAATGAAACTAACTCTAAACTGGGGTCCAAGCCCCCTTAAGCCAAAAAATGGTTTCTTTGCTAGGACCGAGATCTATTTGAGGGATGTGTTATGTGGCATCCATGGAGGCCAACTAAGAAATAAATTGAGAAGCGGATAGATCGGAAGTTGCACGATTTTGTGGTTCAGGAAAATTAGAATCCACATTTGTCCAAAAAAATTGGTTGCAAAGATATATCTACATATAAGTGCACAACATTTTCTTTTCAATGTTCCCTTGCGAATTGCACGAGTGGTTGTCCAAATTAGCGAATAAGAGACCTACTTGGAAGCACGACGATCCTATTGTGTGGACTGCAAAATTAGTCAAACATCTTGAAGGATCTTATTATAAGGTTGCAAAGGATGTTGATTACTAGATTGGGAGTATCTTGGGTGGTTTCATCACTGAATTTGCAATCAATACATATGTGTCTTATAGCAAAAATGAATGCTAATTCTTCAAAGGTTAGAGATGTAAGTACCTGAAATTGCTAAAAACCTAGATTAAAATGTCGTTGTTTGAAAAATGGGTTATGCCTTTATGTTGGGAACGGGTTCCCCCAAGGATAGTTTTGGGGCTAAAATCCCATGTTTTAGGACAATTTTGTAATAAAATTGTAAAGTCTCTGCATTTTATGGTCATGGAGAGCGAAGGTGTCAAGAGTCATAAAGGGTTATCTGCCCTTATTTTGTAAAGTGTAAAGTTGGCTGTAAATATTCACCCATGGTCCGCAGACCATGAGATTGTATAAAAAGGAGCAAAGTAAGTATGCTCTAGGTAGTTTGAAGTGGATAGCGAAGACTGAAGTAATTAATTAAGCATTGGAGTCCAAGGGTTCTCGTGTTTTAGCGTACGTAGAGGCTCTGCCACTGAGTGCGAGAGGCCTAGGGTGGAAGTCTGTAGCTAAGTGTGTGGACCCCTAGAACTATGTGCGTAGGGTGAATAGAGTCTATATTAATATGAAGATATCAATAAAGAGAAGTATTCTGCAAATTCTATGTATTTATTTCTTGTTAATGCATCTACTTATATTTCATTTTGGGTTTAATTTACAATGTTCATGCGATGCACAAATGTATGTGACTGTATTGGTTAATTAAACACAAGTAAGAATATCAGTTTACATGGCGTTAACTATGGTTGATTAGTAAGATAAGTAAAACACTTAAGATAACTTGGGAACCTATACAATATGGTGTCATAGCAACATGGAAGTACCTGGATCATGGGTTAAGGCTATGGGAAGGTCAACCATACACCTTCACAGAGGTATTGAACGGTGGAATAAAGGGTAGACTAACAGAGCCCTAAAACCTTAGTGACCTACACGAAAGTAGGAACAGAGGATATAAACTGACAACACGACCATCTCAGGGTGTGGAAACTTGGTTCAAACATCCCCCAATACTGCTTCGGGTGAGACTTTGGTCCGTGCCCCATGGGGTAATGTCAAAAGGGCCAGTAGTGTAGGGATTTGTTTGGTTAACTAATGTTGAACCAAGGTCAGGCCCCACAAAGCCAACAAATGGTTCCATTGCCAAGACCGAAATTTGCATGAGAGATGTGTGATGTCGCATCACTGGAATCCAACTAAGAAAGAGGTCAAAGACTGGTTGGATAGGAAGATCCGTGAATTTGCGGTGCAGGAAAATGGAAATCCACGGTTGGAAAAGGAACAAAGGCTAGACAGATACCTATATATGGAAATCCACGAGATATTTTTCTGTTCCGTTCTAGTTGAGTTATATGAGTGGATCACGAAGCTAGCAGATAGCCAAGGAAGTTGGAGACTTGTTGGTCCTATTTTGTGGACCCCAGAGTTAGTACAGAGACTAGAAGCCTCTGAGGATAAGATCGCCTACACTTTTGATCATTGGCTCGATTGTATAATAGGAGGATTTGTGACTAAATTCGTGGTCGATAACTTGGTTAGTTACAGCAAGGAAGCGCGGCGCTTTTTCAAAGGTCCGCGAGGCAAGTACTTGAAGTCTTTAAATACCTGGATTAAGATGTTATTGTGAGAAAACCGGGTTATGCATCTACCTTGATGTTCAGAGCTATGTGAAGTGGAAAGAATTATAGGAAAGAGGGAAGAAAGGGTCCTGAATATAGCCCATTGATTTCACCTCCGTTGGGTGACGAAGAGGGAGTAGCATAGGCTGCTCCACGAAATGTAATTTAGTTCATAAAAGAGGGATTCCTGTGATTTCCACCTCCACCTACACCACCTCCAACTTCACCACCATCACTTGCAACTTCGCCCACACCACCACCCCCTCCACCGCAGTTCAACATGGAGAATTCAGTAAAGAGCTGCCTTTGTTTAAAGGCTTGGGCAATGAGGAATCGGACCAATTTTGGTTCATCATGATATCGGTATGGGAAGCTCAGGACATCACATGAAGAAGGAAACATTGGTTAGTGCTTTGCAGGATCACGCGCTAACTTGGTACATCAAGTACTCTAATAATAACCCAAATGCTTGGTTGGTAGAGAGCTAGACCGCGCTGAATAAAGAGTTCAGTAGGCCTAAATCCAAGGCACAGTCGATTGTGGGGTTCAAGGAAATCATGATGAAACCAGGTGAGAGACCTTGGGAATTGGATAAGAGATTGAAGTGTAAAATCCACGAATCCAATATGAACTTAACAGATGGACAACACCGCGAATGGTTCATGGCTTCGCTCCTCCCTCATCTAAGGGTTGCACTGTCACAACAAAAGATTAAGACTCAGGCAGAGGCCTTGGAGATTTCCATAAGACTACATGAAACGCCGATGGAAGATCCGGATCTGGGGGTTCAGAAGATCCATGTGCGGTTGCAAAATCTTTGCCTTGAAATGCAAAGTTTGAAGTAGGACAAAACAATTTGACCAAAGGTGCGTAAAGAAATATGGTGCTTGAAATGTAAAGGTCAGGGGCATGACAAATACCACTTCCCAGTCTTTGCGAACTATATTGTAGGAGGAGGACCGATTCCTTTAAGGCCAAAAGCCCAAGCAGGACCGAGCGTGGGCTCTGCATTGTGGTGCGGTATATGTCAGGTAGCAAGAAGACATATGACGAATAATTGTCATTTGCTATAGAAGTTTGTACAAACATTGCAACACCTATTCTGCAACTTCTACAGGTCGGTAGGCCATGATGAGCGCAATTGCTGAAGTTATGAATAAGTGATGGAAAAAATAGTCGCCTATAGAGTTTAGGCAGAAACGCGGTCCTATAACTAGAGCATTAGGATGGTGTGAACAAGATTTTAGGGGCATGGATGGGATTGAGGCAAAGGAGGACCTCACAGAGGTTAGGGACAACTAATTTGCTACAACTGTGGAGGTCCAAGGCACTATGCCCATGAATGCACGAACCTGACATGTCCTTCGTGCAAATATTGTACTCAGTTTAACCATGAGACGGAGGGCTATCCTACACTGACAACAAGAATATGCGACAAAGGGGTGCTTCCACTGTAGCCGACTCAGAGCCTACAGATGATGAGGGCTAAGCCTCATGAAGGGGATCCGAATGTGAATATAGTGCTCCAAAGTGGAATTGCAATGGGAAATGATAAGGGGAAACAACCTGAAGACAATGCATGGGTTTGCAAAGCTCCAATGAAGGAGGTTGAATTCGATTTGGAGCACACATGTGAAACGTTCATGGAAGAAAAGAAGAGCTTCATTGAGGTCTCTACCTTAGGGAGTAAGGATTACCCTGATTAGGAAATGGACCCTTTTATGCTTACGACCTTACTAGAGACCTGAATGAAGCTACTGCACGATAGCAAGGCTATGAAAGGGTTACAAGAGTTTATAAATAGATGCACCAAGACCACTTAAGGTAAATAACGCGTTGTACATAAGATTGGTAAGCATAAAGCAAGGACAGGACAAGAGATGAGGTTGACTGCAAAGATAGGAGAATATGAAATGGATCAAGTTATTCTAGATCTAGGGTTAGACGCAAACATTTTATGAAATTGGACTTGGGAGTGGATGGGGAGACCCACACTTCAGTGGTCTCTGATTTAGTTAAGGATGGAAAACCAGCAAAATATCATCCCCATGGGATGGCTATAAGGAGTAACTATAGAGATTGAAGGCGCAAGCGCATTGGCTGACTTCGAAGTGATAGAAATTGTGGATGAAAACAACCCCTACCCTGCGCTCTTTGGCATTGATTAGGTTACTGACATGAACAAGGTAATCAACCTAAAGAAGTGAAATATGATATTCGAAAATAAATCTCTTCGTGTAATAGTACCCCTAGATCCCGCTGAAGGATCTTGCTATATTGAACTAGTCTGTGATTATGAGAGTGATGATGATTTAGATGACATATATAAGATAACAGTGCGAGACCAATATTTGGTGAATCTGACAGTGGATGGTCGAATTACATGGGATCGCGAGAGTCCCTACACCTTATACATTGATGAAGAATTAGAGCGTTGGCAGAATCGACTACATGAAGTAACGACGCTAAGCTGTAACATGATGATTTGGTTGCTGCGCTATGTATTGTTAGAGGTAATTGACCTTCGCACTTATGTTGACTTGAATAATATAGATGTATTTTTGGATGCATTTGAGATGGAAGTACTAGAGAAGCAGTGCTTCTAGGCTTTGGATTAGGCACTGCGTGCTATGCTTTCGAGATGGTGGGGTATGTACAAGGGTAGCTTCGACGATTGGCGTGAGTGTAAGAGGATGATGTGAAGACGCTTTGGGAAGCCGAAGGTAAGAATGATGGAAAAATATGATGGAAAGGATGATCCGCATGCACACTTGGCCAAATGGGCTAAGGCTTATGGAGCAAACCCCCAACCTGAATGGGTGCACTTGTTCTGTCACACCTTGGAGGTCATCCCAATGAACTGGTACTTGGAGACAGAGCTCCACCATGGCATAGGTGAATAGGATATTCTATGTGAAGGATTCATAATTATGTTCAACTTCAAAGATAGGTTTGACTCTATTGACGAAGCGCTACAAGAAGTTAAAGTAGTAACCTTTAGGATACCGTAGGATCCTTTGAATTTGATTCAACCCGATTGGACTACTCAGCTGAGCCATGTGCTGGAATGCTATAACGTTATTACTGAAGAATAAGATGAGGATCCACACAAGATTAATATCCTTGGAATCGAGGGTCACCGTAAGGTCGAGGGACCACAGAACGAGAATCCTGATATAACTGCGCCACTAAAAATGAAACAGGTAAATATTGGTATAGAGGCAGAGCCCAAATTCACGAAGATTGGATATTAATGGGATGACATGATGGTAGATAAGGTCGCCGAATTGCTTTGAAAATACTAGGATTTGTTCCCTAGCAAGTTTACGAAGCTAAAGGGGATAATAAGAGACCTGGGCGTTATGAAGATCACGTTAAAACCTGACCCAAAGCTGGTTAAGAAAAGACCTTACTGTCTCAATCCGAAGTATAAGGAGAAGGTCTGCTTAGAGCTAGACAAGATGCTCATAGTAGGCATCATTGAGCTCGTAGAAGAATCTAATTGGGTGAGCCCAATGGTGGTATAAGAAAAGAAGAAGAAGGATGAAATAAGGATATGCGTAGATCTCAGGAAGTTGAATGACACTTGTGTACATGACCCTTTCACAACTCCATTCACTGATGAGGTATTGGATAATGTAGGTGGCCAGGAAGAGTACTCCACTGATGGGTTCTCTGGGTACCATCAGATTAAAATTGGGCTTGAGGATAGAAGCAAGACAACCTTTGTGACTGAGTGGGGATGTTTTCAGTACACTATAATGCCTTTCAGATTGAAGAATTCACCTGTGATTTTTTCACGCGTAGTCATTGCTGCATTCAAGGAATTTATTCATAAGTTTCTGGAGGTGTACTTTGATGACTGGACTGTGTTTGGGTTGGTAAAATTCCATGTGGAAAGTTTGCGCTTAATGCTAGATACCTGTCAAAGGTACCAGATTATGCTCAATTCAAAGAAATGTCTATTTTGTGTGCCTTTTGGGACTCTACTGGGTCATGTGGTTTGCAAACAGGGACTAATGGTAGATCCCGCGAAGATCGCAATGATACTTAACTTGGAGGTGCCAAGGAGTGTGAAACAGTTGTGCACAACCTTAGGAAATACTTAGTATAATAGGAAGTTTATCAAGGGCTATGCCTATATCATCGCGCTTATGGAGAAGTTGTTGAAAAAGGATGTCATGTTTTGTTGGAACGGGGACTGTTAAAATATATTGGATGTATTGAAAGGAAAAATGGTCACCGCGCTGATTTTAGTCTTCCCCGATTGGAAGAAGGAGTTTCATCTACATGTAGATGTGTCATGTATAGCACTGGGAGTAGTACTAACACAGGCTAGATGAGGAGAATTGGACCATTCTATAGCATTCACAAGCAGGAGGTTATCCAAGGCTGAGAATAACTATTCCACCATGGAGCGCGAAGGGTTAGCCATGGTATACACTCCAGAAATCTAGACACTATTTGCTGGGTGGACATTTTAAGATGTATACAGATCATTCTGCGGTTAAATACCTGGTCAATAAGCCTGTGTTGGGGGGAGAATCTGTAGGTGGTTGTTATTATTTCAGGATTATGATTTTGAAGTTATTGTGAAGCCTAGATGACTGAACGTGGAACCAGACCATCTGTCGTGCATCGAAACAAGGAAAGAGCCCACCAATTTGGAGGAGGGATTACCTGACGCGTAGCTATTTGTAGTGCGCATCGTAGATGGTCACTTTGAAGACATCATACACTTCTTAACAGTAGGAACTTCCCTCGAAGGTTACACCGTCCAACAGAAAAAGGAGTTAGTGGTGCGCGCGACAGACTTTTTTGTCATTACCAGACATCTATACAAAATGGAATTGTATGAAGTATTATAATGATATGTACCAGAGTTTGAAAGGAGAAGTATCCTCGTGGATGCTCATGGGGTGCCATGGGATGCCATTATGCAGGAAGAGTGACTGCATAGAAGATTCTACGCACAGGGTTATGGTGTCTAACCCTCCATTAGGATTCAAAAGCTTACTACAAGGCATGTGATGTGTGTCAAAGGACTGGGAGGCCATCGCAGAGAGATGAGCTTCCTCTGAACACACAGATGACGTTACAACCTTTTGTGAAATGAGTGATAGATTTTGTGGGACACATTCAGCCTCAAGGGAAGAAGACGAGAGTGCGATACATTATCACTGCGACTGAGTATTTGACTTGATGGGCGGAGGCACAGCCTATGAAGGATTGCACAGGAACTTCTCCTGTGAAGATCCTCTTTTAGTATGTACTAAAGTGATTTGGGTGCCCAAAGATTTTTATGAGTGATCGTGGTATGCACTTTCTGAACGAAACGATTATTGCGCTAACGGAGGAATGTTAGGTATATCACCAGAAAAACATGCCTTATCACCCACAGGCTATCAGGATGGTGGAAGAATTCAATAAGGTGTTGGATAACTCGTTGACCCAGGTTTGCAATGCTCAGGGAAGTGATTGGGACCTACACATACTAGCAGTACTATGGGCCTATCGGATGACATGCAAGAAGTTGATTGGACAGACACCCTTTAGGCTTGTATATGGTGTTGAAGCAAAGATGCCCATGAAATACATTGTGCCTAGTTTGTGCATAGTGGCACTCATGGGTATGACGGATTGTGGAGCCCTGGAAGAGAGGCTCATGCAACTTCTTGAGCTTGAGGAAGAAAGATTTCTAGCTAGATTTCACCAACAGGTCCAAAAGCAATGCGAAAAGGCATGGAATGATCGGCACATTAAGCTGCACACCTTTAAGGTAAATGATCTGGTTTTTTTATATGATAGCAAGTTTGATAAATTTCCAGGGAAATTTAGAATGCACTTGTTAGGGCCCTATGTCATTAAGGAGATTACCGACGGTGGAGCAATTTAGTTAGTTAAATTGAATGGAGATCCCTTCCCAGGAAAGGTGAATGGTAGCCGATTGAAGCCATACACCGGTGATCCAACTAGATGACTATATGAACGTAGCATAATCTTAGCACTCTAGGCAGCTGAAAGGAGGCACGGAACAAGAAGTTACATTACTTAGGTTGGGGAACTGCACGACTGGAGGATTGTGCGAAACAAGAAAATGTCACAGAATTCGCAACAACGTAGAGTGAGTAGTGCTACCTTGGGAGAAATTGTGTAGGTCGGCCGGAAAGTGATCGTTAAAGTCATTGTTCATGATTTGACAATAAGAATGAGACTAAATGGAGCTGGCGATCGACATTTAAGACAAACTTTATGGGTAAGATCCTTGAAAATCTGCCGCCAATTTGGCATGAATGAACCGAATGTGGGGGGAATGGTTAGATTCGAATTCAAAATGGCCCATAAATTACAGATGGAGGCCCAACGAAAAACACTTGGAATTTTGAACATTGAGTTGGTGAGCTCTTAGACGTGAATGATTTACGTATTCCTTGAAGCATTGCTTGACTTCCCAGTGTTTGATCGATTCCCAGAATCCAACCTCAATTTCATCTATAATTTCATCTCAAGATCTGAAGCTATGGACACTGAAGTAGTGACAATTGAGGGGGCTGTGTCGGAGGTTGTTAGGGAGGTAGAGGGAGCTGCTTTAGAGGTTGCAAAGGTATTAGCTGAACTCCACAAATCACCACGGACACCTGGATCGAAGCCAACCCCGACCAAGGAAAGTGCGAAGGACAAAAAATTAAACTAGGCTGCGATACCAGTGCACGCGTCACCTAGACGAAACCCATAGAAGGACAAGCCCACCACACAGGAAAAGGGCAAAAACATTAACTTGGAGCTTGAGGAGGAAGAAGTTGAGGACATCCCGATGGATGATGAGGACTTGGGGGTAGAAGTGGAGGAAGTTGAAGTCAAGGGTTCTTACCCTATCACTAATTTGCATGAATACGTCCCTCCGCCCAAGGGAAAGACCAAGGTGCCAAAGGACATTGACACGAGCAAGGTCACCTTGCACACCCCTGTACCGCCGGACAAGATTTTCTTTGAAGGACCACGCTTGGGGTGGGTTCCGATGTTGAAATGGGAATATTGGGACTTAGCTGACCATGAAAAGTTCCCACACTTGCCAACAAAACAAGTCATGTGCCAGGTTATTGACACAACCACCGGGATGATTGCATTAGAACTGGGAAGTGGTTTAGGGGAGTAGAAAAGGCAGGTCTTCTCAACCTGCTATGGGTGCCACACTACAATCACACCCCCATTACAATATTGGTCATCAAGCATCTGCTATGCTTGGTGCACAATGGGTGTCTGTGGCTGGAGGAGCCGATACCCATCACTGACAGATTGATCCATAGGATCATGCGTTTGCCCTACACAGGGGAAAATATGGCCATGATGTTTGGTAGAAAAGGTGGTGAGTAGACCCTCACAGAGGCCATGAAGGAGAAATCCAAGCTCGTAAAGAAGATGTGAGACTCTGCCATCTCGAGTATTTGTGACCCTACAGTCAAGGTGGCCACACAGATTTTGGCAGGAAAGGTTATGAGGAAGTGTCATGTAGATGAAGTGCTGACACCAATTGTTGCTCTTGCAGTCCAATGCACCGAGGGAGTCCAATTTAATTGGGTGCACTATCTCTACAGTGAGTTCCTTGCGAATTGCTGCGAGGCATAGGAGCGCAACAAGACCTTCCACTATGCATGGCTCTTGCTGTTTATTGTGCTCGTAGCCTGGGACCTAGCGAAAGATAGTCAATTCCCCTCGGTCGCACTGGACTTACCAGAAGCAATGAAGTATGCTTCATTGTGGTGACTAAGGATGCTCAGTGCATCAAGGATAGTAATATCTTCTGGATATTGATGGAAATGAACATCTGCATGGCTATCAATCGCAAACTGCGATTGTCGCATACTGTGTTTACCAAACTATAGGATTATGCGGAGTTTGAGGTAGACTTTCACCGCATATTGATCAGGGCATGAAAGGACCCTAAGAAAAAATGGCACGGCTTGCCTTGCTTGGCTATGGATGACACGATTGGTGCAGTTCTTGAGCATTGGCCGGCAGATTGGCGCACTGCCTCAGACTTGGTGGTGGGGTCAAGTAAGACCAAAGCGCAATGAAAAAAGGAGGAGGCCAAGCTCAATATGGCACAAACGGCCAAGAAGAAGAAGAAGGAGGCCCCTGACAAGGCCTAGGCAGAGCGTGATGCCACCCAACAGATGGAAAATCAAACAGGAAAAATAGAGCATGGCTTTGACAAAGGCGCGAGGTTGCCTTCGCTCGAAATAGAGGAAGAAACGGACAAGAAAACAGAGCAACATGGCGTGGACCCGCAGACAATGTCAAACCGCAGCAAGCGTCCAAGGGAACAAGAAAAAGTGGATTCGAGGAAGAAATCCAAGGCCAGTAAGGCGTTGTTGGACTCAATCACCCTCACAAAGGGAGATTTGCATGACATTTGAGACACAGTGCGGGATGTCACTGCGGAGGCACTATAGTAGTTCGAGTAGCAACAACAACTACTATTGAGGGCCACCTAGGTGAGTCTATAGGAGCTGCAAACTTGCGCATCACAAGCTGGCACAATGTCCACTAGCCTCGCTATCAATGCTTCATATGCTACCAATATGCTGTGTGTGAAGGTCTCCTGAGCAATAGTGCTGCCAGATGGAGCACTAAACATAGAAAATGAAGCTGACAGGCCCACTGTCAGTGCCCTCAAGGGAGTGGGGTTGAAATTGGCAGCGCGCCCTAGCGAGTTACTCCACCTACTACAGGATGGAGTGATTGCAAAGCTGAAGGCCCACAAACATCGTGCTTTGTAGGTGATCAGTGAGCAGAAGATTAATAGTGAACAGATGGCCCTGTAGCGAGACACTGCCCTCACTTACATGGTGGAACTTACTAACACAAATATGTGCATGATTAAGGTCATGAGGGAAGCTTTCGGAATGGTCAACAAACTAGCCATTCCTGAGGAGGCAGAGGCTAATGAACAGGTCTACAAGCTTGCTACAGGGGTGTGTGATGCTCGCACAGAGTTGGCTAAGGTTGAGTTGGCGCTGAACCTACAGATTGCAGATTTATAGTTGAAGGCCCTGCCTTTAACTCCGCTAGAAGTAAAGGAGCAGTGTGCAACAGGCAATAGCGGTGGTGGATAGTGCAATAACAAACTGCACACAACTTTTGAATAGTTGTTCGAGGTCCTGACGAGCCTATAGGAGGACCCTAATGTATGGTAGCTGGAGACAGAGGTGCGAGAACTATAGCAGCGCTATGACGAAGTAAAAGGTACATCGTGCACTGTCACTCTCACACAGATACTAGTGAAGTTGAAGGAGGCAAAGGCATTGAAAGAACAGGTAGACACAGTGCAACACAAAGAGGCAGTGTTGAAGGTGTGCTTGAAGCCATGGTTGAATGAGGCTTATTTGGTCATGACCTCTATTGAAGGCAAGCTTGCTAATCTACAAGCGACTCAGCAAAAGCTTCAACCTAACCGTTCAAGAGTAGTAATAGAGCAGAGGGTTGACGAAGCGAAGTAGATGGTCGCATAGTGCACCGACGAGGGTGCCGTCATATAGGTCTAGTTGGGAAGTCTTCGCGCTGAGATCTCCATACTGGTAGAGTGACTCGAGGGCGAGTCACCATGTTTGTGTTGGGGGCTTGTTGGGAACAGGTTCCCCCAAGGATAGTTTTGGGTCTAAAAGCCCATGTTTTGGGACAATTTTGTAATAAAGTTGTAAAGTCTCCACATTTTGTGGTCCCAGAGCGAAGGTGTCAAGAGTCATAAAGGGTTGTCCACCCTTATTTTCTAAAGTGTAAAGTTAGCTGTAAAGATCCACCGGACCATGGGATTGTATAAAAAGGAGCTAAGTAAGTAAGCTGTAGGTAGTTAAAAGTGGATAGTGAAGAATGAAGTAAGTAATTAAGCATTGGAGTCCAAGGGTTCTCGGGTCTTAACGTAGGTAAAGGCTCTACAGCTGAGTGTGCAGAGGCCTAGGGTGGAAATCCACAACTGAGTACATGGACCCCTGTAGCTGTGTGCGCAGGGCGGATAGAGTCTGTATTAATTTGAATATATGAATAAAGAGAAGTATTATGCAAATTATGTGTATTTATTTCTTGTTAATGCATCTGGTTATATTGCGTTTTGGGTTTAATTTACAATGTTCATGTGATGCGCGAATGTATGTGACTTTATTTGTTAATTAAACACAAGTAAGAATATCAGTTTACATAGTGCTAACTGTGGTTGATTAGTAAGATAAGTAAAACACTTAAGATAGCTTGGGAACCTATACAATACACTATCACAACAGCACGTAAATACTTGGATCATGGGTTAAGGCTGCATGAAGGTCAATCATACACCTTCGCAGAGGTACTAAAAGGAGGAATAAAGGGTAGATTAATAGAGCCCTAAAATCTTAGTGACCTACATGAAAGTAGGAACAAAGGGTATAAATTGACATCACGACCATCTCAGGGTGTGGAAGCTTGGTTCCAGCATCCCCCCATACTGCTTCAGGTGAGACTTAGGTCTGCGCCCTGCGGGCTAATGCCGAAAGGGCTAGTAGTGTAGGGATTTGTTTGGCTAAGTAACGTTGAACCTGAATCAGGCTCCACAAAGCCAACACTTTGCATTAATGTTTAAGAGAGGTCAGATTAGATATACACGAAGTGGAAAACGATTCAAGGTAGATCTAGACAAATTCGTTGAGAGTGAATACAATCCTTGATTGGCGGAGTCTGGAAGTGAAGAAGAATGAAGTAGCTCTAGTACGCCCAAAGGTGTGATGCAGTAAGTAGATCAGGATACTTCTGGAATTCCTCATCTATCCACCCCACCTCCACCTTCACCTCCACCTCATACACCTATACCTCCACCTCCGCCTCCACCTATGTTATTCAGTATGGCGAATACAGTGAAAATGAATGTATTCAGCGGTCAGGGATTGGAGGATCCTCATTAGTTTTGGTTCATCGCAAAAGGTGTGTGGAAAGCATAATAGGAAAACGATGATGACTTGAAGAAAGCACAATTTGTTACATCACTAAAAGACAAAGTGCTTACGTGGTACATTAGATATAGTACAACTCACCCAGTTGCTTCGTTAGGTGAGATGAAGGATGTGCTGAATGCAAAATATAGGAAGCCGATGTCACAAGCTTAGTGTGTGACCGAAATAAAGGAGATCAAGCAGAGGGTTAACGAGTCTGCATGGGACATAGATCATTGACTAAAGTATTTATTCAGCTAGGCTAATCTTCATATTTTAAATGAACAACATAGGGACTGGTACATAGCTACGCTATTACCTCACTTAAGATTATCGTTATCTCAGCTGAAGATTGTGTCTCAAGCCGAAGCATTGGAGATCATGATGAGGATAGAAGCTTCACCAATTCAAGACATGATTATAAGAGTTCAATGGATCCAGTCACATTTAGCAAGCCTACATATGGACTTGCAGGATCTGAAGAAGGGAAAGGAGGTTAAATCAGAAATACATTCTGAAGTTTGGTGCACAAAGTGAAAGATTGAAGGTCATCATAAAGATCAATGCCCTGTATTATGAGATTATATAGATGTGGGAGGTCCCAACCTGCTGAACCCTGAATAATATGCCAAGTGTCAGGACAACATTTGATAGATAATTCTTCTCTATTACAAAAGTTTCTACAGTCTCCAAAGCAATTCTTTTGTAACTTTTATAAATCGGTTGGTCATGATGAAAGGAATTATTGAAGCTATGAAATAATGATTGACAAGAGTTTTTTGTGTAGGATGCAAGTTGAAAACTGTTGGGTTGTGTTATATTCTTTCCACGACTAGCCTACGTAGTTAACCGGGGGGTTAGAGAGGGGGCGGAGCCCCCCCTTCACTGCATTGATTGCATAGTGTGGGGGTCATAGAGGGTTTGAGGGGGGCAGGTAGTCCCCCTCTATGGGGTCCAGGGTAGCGTCCCAGGGGAACTCTTTTTGGACCCTATATTAGGTTGGGCAGACCTACCTATGGTTTTGTGCATGGTTTTTGCACATGGTTTTGGATGCGATGGTTTTCGTTCCATGATTTTGGACGTGATGGTTTTCGGTCCATGGTATTGGATGCTTCAACGTGCATAAATATGTATTGTAACATTGAAAGGAACATAATGAAAAATCAAGTTGGTAGTCTTGGTTTTGGGATCCAGGGGAAAATCTTTGTGTATATGTGTTTTATGTGTTCTGCTCTCCAATTGTTTATTTTCTGTGTTTTAGAATTCGTATGCAGGTAATTTTTGTACAGGGTTAAAACCTACATTTGGTATCAGAGTTGTTTTGGCTTCAAGGGGACTCCTTTGTTGTTGAGGGGTTTCACTTGGGCCTGTGGTAGACCCTGTTCAGTGGGAGATCTGCGAGATTGATTCTAGTGGTGAAAGAAGATGGCGAGCAGTGGAAAGATAGAGATAAAGAAATTTAATAGTCAGAGTTTTGAGTTATGGAAACTCAAGATAGAGGATCTGTTGGTGGATAAAGATCAATGAATTGTGGTAGATCCAGGTACTAAACCAACAGGAGTGTTTGATGAAGAATGGAAGAATTTGGATCGGAAGGAAAAGAGCACAATATGATTGTGTGTCTTAGATTCGTTACTGCTGAATGTATTAGGGGAAGCAACGATGAAGGCTTTGTGGGACAAGTTAGGGACTTTGTACCAATCTAAGTCTTTGGTGAATAAATTGTTCCTATGGAAAAATTTGTATAACCTTAGGATAAAAGATGGAGACTCGGTGATAGAACATCTGAACGCATTTAATACTATGATAAGTCAGTTATTATCTATTGATATTAAAATTTTAGATAAAGATAAGTGCATCAGTTTGTTGTGTTCTCTAACAGATTCGTGGAATAGTTTGATTATTGCAATAGGTAGCAATGCAACTGCCTTGGAGTTTGATGAAATAGTCTCATCCTTGCTAATGGAGGAGATGAGATGGAAAAATATGGAGAGACATAATAGTGATGCCTTGTTTGTATGAGGATGGTCCCAGAACAAAAACAAAAATAAGTCATCGAGTGGGAGATCTAAATCTAGAGGGAGATATAAATCTCTAGGAAATCCTGTAAAGGTGGTGTGCTGGAAATGCAAAAAGGAAGGGCACTACAAAAGAGAGTGTAAATATAAAGCTCTTGACAAAGGAAAGGGATTTGATGATGCTCCTTCTACAGAGGTGAAAACCACCTCAGATGAAGGTGGGGATGTGTACTTGGCCTCTTCAAGTAAACATGTATATCATGAGGCATGGTTGATTGACTCAGGTGCATCCTTTCACTTCACTCCCCATAGAGAGTGGTTCTGCGAGTATGAGAAATATGATGGTGGTGATGTCTTCTTGGGGGATGAAAGGAAGGCTAGAATCTTAGATTACTAATACTAAACAAATAATTAAATTAGTTTTCATTACTAATATTAACATTAATATTGATTATTTCTCAATAAATTAGAAATAATAAAAAAAAATTATTATAGATAAAATTTTCAACTAAAGCATTTTATTTTATTATTATTATTATATAATTAAATTAATTCCAAATATTACAAAATAATTATAATAAGGTCGGCTTCCATTCCATTTTCATCTCTTAACCCTATTTATTCAGTCCAATGAGATTTGTCTTACACAATTACTGATCTATCCTAATGATGACCCACAGTGGATGGCTCGAAAAGTCAATTCAAATAATGATGGATGTGAGAACTCCGGAAGAAAACTACACATAAAGGCTAGAATCATTTGTCGTAGAAAAGTAAAGCTGAAGTTGCAAGGTGGAAGGGTTAGAACACTTCAAGATGTTCTGCATATTCCTGCATTGGCTAGAAATCTGATTTCTATAAGCAAGATGGATGATGCAGGTGTAAAAATAGTTTTCGAGAAGGATACCTGCAAGATGGTTCAGGGAACACTGGTATTGATGTGGGGACTTCAAATTAGAACTCTGTACAAGCTATAAGGTAGCACTTTTGTTGATGGGTGCAACAGTTCTATGGTTCCTGAAAGTGGAGTAGAAAATCTAGTGGTCTCTTGAGAGAAGACCATGTTGTGGCATGAAAGGCTTGGAGAGAAGGGCCTTCGAAGACTTCATGGTAAAGGTATGGTAGAAGGTATGAGTAATATCTCTCTGGATTTTTATTTCTGTGAAAATTGTGTATATGGGAAGTAGAATCAGGTGAGTTTCCCCTCTGGTGGTAAGAGGGCAAAAAAAATAATAGAGCTTGTGCACAATGATGTGTTTGGACCTGTGAAGGTTCCATCACTGGGTAAGTTTGTTTACTATGTATCATTTATAGATGACTTCTCAAGGAATACATGGATATATTTCCTTAAGAAGAAATATGAAGTCTTTGATAGGTTTAAAGAATTTAAGGCTCTGGTGGAAAACCAAACAGAGAAGAAGATAAAGGTATTGAGGTTAGATAACAATCGAGAGTTTTGTAGCAATGAATTTGAATAAATTTGTAAGAAGTGTGGTATAGCACGGCAGAAGACTACTCCATATACACCTCAGCAAAATGGAGTCGCAGAAAGAATGAACAAGACGTTGATGGAAAGGGCAAGAAGCATGCTCAGTGGTGCCGGGTTAGGACAGGAATTCTGGGCAGAGGCGGTGGATACTGCATGTTACTTGGTCAACAGGTCACCTTCATCAGCGTTGGAGGATAAGACTCCACAAGAAGTATGGACTGGTAAGAAACCCTCTCTTTCACATCTGAGGGTATTTGGATGTGATGCATATGTACATGTTCCAAAGGAGAAACGAACCAAGTTGGATAGTAAATCTGAAAAGTGCATCTTTATTGGGTATAAGGATGGTTTAAAGGGTATAAGCTTTGGAACCCAGTAACAAGGAAGGTTGTGTATAGTCAAGATGTGGTGTTCAGAGAGGTGAAAGATGTTATTAAACATGAGCTAAAGGAGGAAGAATCATACTCTACAGTAGAGGAGGAATCAAAAGATGAAGAGCCACAAACTTTGGGTGTGAGCATATCAGTACGAGAAAGAAGGAAGCCAAAAAGGTATAGTCAATCTGCTTTCTATTCAAATTTTTCTTTATCTATTACTAATGATGATCCAAGGACTCTGAAGGAAGCAGTAGATTCAAAGGATGGAAAACTCTGGAAAGAGGCCATGGTTGATGAAATGGCATATTTGCACAAAAATGAGGCTTGAGATTTGGTGGAGTTGCTAGCTGGAAGGAGACCCATAGGCAACAAATGGGTGTTGAAGAAGAAGACAAATTCAAAAGGAAAGGTGGATAAATACAAAGCTCGGTTGGTAGCAAAAGGTTATTCCCAGGTGTTGGGAATTGATTTTGGTGATATTTTTTCTCTTGTTGCCAAGGTAGCTTCTATTATATTACTTCTATTTGTTGTTGTTGCTTTTGATTTTGAGGTAGAACAGATTAATGTGAAGACATCATTTCTTCATGAGGATCTGGAAGAGGAGATCTACATGAAGTAATCTGAAGGTTTTGCGGTGAAGGGTAAGAAAGAACTGGTACGCAAGTTAAAGAAGTCTCTGTATGGGTTAAAACAGTCACCAAGGATGTGGTATCAGAAATTTGATACATTTATACGGGGACTTGGCTTCACCAGAAGCAAAGTAGATCACTGTGTGTATTTTAAATTAATTGGTGACCGTGTTATTTATCTGGTCTTGTATGTGGATGATATGTTGCTGGTTGGAAATGACAAAGAAATTATCCATGATTTGATGACCCAATTGTCCTCAAAGTTCGACATGAAAGATCTTGGTGTTTCAAACTATATTTTGGGCATGGAAATTAAAAGAGATCGGGAAAAGAGGAAGCTCTAGTTAAACCAGAGGAAGTATGTCGAGACAATACTGCAGAGGTTTAATATGCAGGAAAGTAAACTGATGAAGGTTCCTATTCCTATAGGTGTAAAGTTATCTGTAGAACAATGTCCCAAGACACAAGAAGAGGAATAGGACATGTCTCGTGTTCCATATGCAAGTGCAGTCAATAGTCTAATGTATGCGATGGTCTATACTAGACCATACATTGCACATGCAGTGGGAGTATTGAGCAGGTTTATGTCAAAACCAGCGAAGGAGCATCGGACAACAATGAAGCGGGTTTTTAGGTATTTGTGTGGCACTAGTGATTATGGTTTGTGCTACCAAGGAAGACTAGGATTGGACAGAGTTTTGGATATTCGTGTCTTTGTTGATGCAAACTGGGCTGGAGATCTGGATTAGAGAAGATCTACAAGTGGGTATATGTTTAACCTATTTGGAGGCACAGTCAGTTGGATGAGTAACAATCTGTAGTGGCATTATCAACTATAGAGGCAGAATACATGGCAGCCACTCGTGCAAGCAAGGAAGCAGTTTAGTTGCAGAGATTGTGTTCAAGTATGGGGTTAGTGCAGGGAGCTATAAGGATAGACTGTGACAGCCAAGGTGCAATCTTCTTGGCAAATAACCCTACTTACCATTCAAAGAAAAAACACATTGATGTTTAATATCACTTTGTGAGGGACATGATAGAAGAAAAAAAGGTGTTACTGGTAAAGGTGGATAATTTAAAGAATATTGCAGATGCATTAACAAAATCTGTGAGCTCTGAGAAGTTATTTTGGTGTAGAGAAACAATGGGAATTATAGGGCTAGATAAATGACCAAGCTCTCCTGTGGCCCCCTGTGGAAAGAAAACAACAAGTGGGAGAATGTTGGGTTGTGTTATATTCTTTCCACGACTAGCCTACGTAGTTAACCGGGGGGTTAGAGGGGGAGTGGAGCCCCCCCTTCTTTACGCCGATTGCACAGCAGGGGGGTCATAGGGGGTTTGAGGGGGGCAAGTAGTCCCCTTTATGAGGTACAAGGCAATGCCCCAGGGAATGTTTTTTGGACCCTATATTAGGTTGGGTGGACCTACCTATGGTTTTGTGCATGGTTTTTGCACATGGTTTTGGATGCAATGGTTTTCAGTCCATGGTTTTGGATGCGATGGTTTTCGGGCCATGGTATTGGATGCTTCGGCATGCATAAATATGTATTGTAACATTGAAAGGAACATAAAGAAAAATCAAGCTGGTAGCCCCGGTTTTGGGATCTAGGGGAAGATCTCTGTGTATATGTGTTATGCTCTCGCATTGTTTATTTTCTGTGTTTTAGAATTCGTATGCAGGTCATTTCTGTATGGGGTTAAAACCTACCAAAACTGTAGGTAGAACAATCAAGGCTCACTTACGGCTTGCAAAGGATTGCAAGAAATGGGAAGAGGACGAGGAGGAGATGGAAGAGGTCAGGGCTAGATCATTTTCTACAACTATGTAGAACCATGAAACTTTGCGCATGACTGTCAAAATCCAAATCACCCTTCTTGTCAATACTATCAGAAATTTGATCATGTTATAGAAGATTGCTCAGTATTAATACTGAAGATGTAGAAGAAGAAGAAGCATCAATCAACGTGTTAGGGTCCTATAATTTTTATAGGATTGTTTTATTATAGCTGATCATTATTATGTTTGAGATGTTGTAAATAATATTTCATCCTCCAAATTATTTCTAAGAAGGGGTCGAAAAGATAAAATGTGATTAATTTCCATGAAATCCTAATATTTGAGTTCATTATGTCTCTATCCAAAGTTCGGAGGCCTTATGTATTATAAACAAAGTTTTCCTCTCATGTCATAAGGGTCGAAAATGACGAAAGAAGTTTGTCGCTTGCGGTTAAGTCTAGTGCACCATCCAACTTCCTAATCGTCACTTCGTTAGATCAATGGTCAACAGGGTTTTTCGGCCCTCCATTTCCATCCTACCTTTATTGGGGGGGCCAGGGGGGGTCCAAAAAGTTGTTCTCCTCCCTGCCAGACCCACTCTACATGTCATCTCCTCGCCATTTCGGATTGCCCCCCCGTCCTTCATAACCCGTTTACCGCTTTGACCCCCCTCTGAAAAAACCAACCTCCTCACCATGTCCCTCCTCATCCTACACTTATATTCTTCCACCTAATAATTTTTTCTCCAACCATGTGTCTCCATATTATCCCGCACATCCATTTCACCTCCTGCCTCCACGTCATATGTTTGTTTGATGGCCAAGTAAAACTATGTTTTTTCCCTATAAAACACAGTACTTTCAAACATGGTTTACAAAACAACGAGAAAGAATTTTCAAATACTGAAAAGGGTTTTTGTTTCTAACATCCTCTTGTACAAAAATCTCTCTCTATTTTCTAACAAATGTTATGGGTTGGGAAATGGTAATGATTCTTTGAAGGCATATTTTCCAGAAATTTCTTGTTTCAGTCACTTTTTTGAAGAGCATATTGTGGATAATTAGAGATGAATATTGGGAAACTGGACGAGGTTTTGGTTCATGATATGACAATATACAAAATTGTATCTCACTTTTTGCAAAGCTATTAGGGTTGGGAGATTCACTGTCATCATTTTAGTCTATTTTTTGTGACAGCTCAATTGCCTAGTTTAGTCACCTTTTTGCAGAGCATATTGTGGATAATTGGAAATAAATTTTGGTAAACTGGAGCAGGTGTTAATTCCTTAGATGCTCAGCTACAAAAACCTCTCTTATTTTTCGAAGAAATAGCTCAGATTGATATCTTCAAAGGTATGACTGGATCCTATTGTTTAGAATTTGGGAGGAAAACGCTCAAAGACAGTTAGTGACTTGAAGGCCACCTCATTAAATAAGAGTTGCTATCAAATTCGAATTGCTCTTCTTTGTCACTACAAATTCACAAAGATAGTGCTAAGTAGATTCATTAGTTTTGAATTTCCTATATTTTAGTTGTATTTGTGTAAGATAGTTTGATATATTTGTAAACAAATCTTGATTTTTATTCAAGATATTTCAGTTTATAATTTGTATAAATACTTCATAGTTTGAAGTAATAGATGTCGATTGTTGAATATAATTTTCTCTGCAAATTGTAATTTTGTAGTTGCTGGAAGCATCAATAATATAAGGATATTCTTCACAAGATTCATGTGGTGTACGATTTGGTGATGTTTTTCTTTTGTTCATGTGTTTAAACATTGTTTCTTTTCTCTATCATTTCTAAAAGGCTTAATTACATAACATAAACTATGATGAATATGATATGTTATTCAGAACACCCTAATTCTGGATGTTAGTAATCTATATGTTTTTTGCTGAAGTCAAATTAAGGAATTCTTCATTGCTCAGTTTCTACTGAATCTTACATTTCTTCTATTTCATAATCCATTTAAAATTCTGAAACATCTAACTAGTGAAACCTAGCTTTCCTTGTAAAACTTCTTCAAAGTTTGATGTAGGTCCAATTAATCTTTAGAATCCATAGCCTAATAGAATTATAACAATTTAATCAACCAAATATCCAATAAAAAACAATCAGTATAGTAATAACTAGCCTAAAATTTACACGAAACATAGCTAAATTTTATAGAGAGATCCTTCTCTGAAGCTGACAGGGCTAGATCCTAGCTTCCAAAGTGGTTTTGATGTTGTCATATGTGTTTACTCCTTCAACCTCAAAAATATAGAATGATAACATAGTGGTGACCATACTGGGGAATCTGAACATTTCAAATTCCTTAGAAAAGTGTATCAAGTTCCAAATATGATTATTGAGAGTGGACAGTGATCAAACACAAGAAGGTTGTATCATTTACCTGGTGACTCCACATTCAAAGTATCCAGAGCTTCAAATTTTTTAGTGTGACTCCATTGTCAAAGAATCTAGATTTGTAGGAAACTCATGGCGACTCCACTGCAAGCTGATTAGATTTATTGCTAAACAAGATGACAGGTTATGTGGGAAAACCTTTGTCTTGTGAAGTTTTAAAAGAAGTCAAGAATGAATAAACTGATTTTCAAATTGATGGAGATTTTTTAACAACCTTGTTTCGTTGTTTGAAACTAAACAAATTTTATCTTGAAAGTAAAGTTGGTTTTCTTGAGTTAGTTGTTGAAAGATTGGAGAAGGATATTGAACTTTTGGATTATTATATTTAGTCCTATAGTTTCCAAGGTCCTAAATAATTATTTGAAAATATTCCTTCTCCAAAACTAGAGGAGATTGTATTGCCTTTTGATTTGGAGATTGCTGAGAATTATGTTTTGAGTACAAGACTAAAACTAAACAATGGGAATCAGGGTTTAACCTTGAGAATACAACTGATGAAATCTTCCATGCTCAATTGGTTAATGAAGGCCTGCAAGGTAAACTAATTAATCATGCCTTTACTGATCCTATAGCAAACTACATGGAGGTTCTTTTCAACTCAAGTGTTCAATCATGTTTTCATGACTAGATCCAACAATAGTTGCCATTTCACTCTACAACTTTGATTTTATGGAAAAAAAGTCAAGTTGTCCTTTTGATTGTGCTAACAAATAGTCAAGCAACCCACTTGTTTCAACAACTACTTGACTGGCTTCATTGGAATCTTTGTATTATTTGATTCAACATAATTTTCAACAGTGTAGAGTAGGTAACAGTGTGCAAATAAGCTCAACACTCTGAGCATATTTTTCAAGCATTATTGTCAATTTTAGTTTCAGATAGCAGTACAACTTTCAGTTTAGTGTGCATTTCAGATTTCAGTGTACATAATGGTTTTGATTCCAGTTTGAATATTTTTAGTCACAAAGATTTTTATGACAGAGCAGATTGCAGATTTGAGATCGGCCTAATGGATTAGGCTACTAGTCTACAATGTTCATGACACTTCACTAGGAAGTGCCATCCCTAGCTTGAGCCACTGTTAGGGTCCTATCATTCTTATAAGATTTCTTGATAATATCTGATCATTATTATGTTTGAGATGTTGTAAATAATATTTCATCCTCCAAATTATTTCCAAGAAGGGGTCAAAAAGATAAGATGTGGTTAATTTTACATGAAATCTGAATATTTGAGTTCATTATGTCTCTATCCAAAGTTCGGAGGCTTTATGTATTATAACCAAAGTTTTCTACTCATGTCATTAGGGTTGAAAACGACAAAACAAGTTTGTTTCTTGTGGTTAAGTCACGTGCACCATCCAGCCGCCTGATCGTCACTGCGTAAGATCAATGGTCAACAGGGTTTTTTGGACCCCCCTTTCCATCCTACCTTTATTGGTTGGGGGGGGGGGGTGGGGAGGGTCTGAAAAGCGTTCTCTCTCACCAACCACTCTACATGTCATCACTCACCATTTTAGACACCCCCCCCCCACCCCCCTTCACAACATGCTTATTGCTTTGACCCCCCTCTGAAAACCGCCAACCTCCTCACCGTGTCCCTCCTTGTACGACACTCCTATTCTTCCGCATAATCATTTTTCCTCCAACCATGTGTCTCCACATTATCCCCCACCTCCATTTCACCTCCCACCTCCACGTCATATGTTCATTTCATGGCCAAGTAAAACAATGGTTTTTCCTTATACATAATGGTATTTTCAAACATGGTTTACAAACCACTGAGAACGTATTTTAAAATAATGGAAGAGGCTTTTGTTGCTAACTTTATCTTGTACAAAAACCTCTCTCCATTTTCTGACAGCTACTATGGTTTGGGAGATGCTAATGATTCTTTGAAGGCATATTTTCCAGAACTTTTTTGTTTCAACCACCCTTTTGCAAAGCATATTGTGGATAACTAGAGATGCATCTTGAGAAATTGAACTAGTTTTGGGTTATTAATATGAAAATATACCAAATCCTATCTCAGTTTTCACACAGATATCAGGGATTGGGAGATTCACTCTCACCATTTTAGCCTACTTTTTCCGACTGCTCAATGTCATGTTTTAGTCACCTTTTTGCAGAGAATATTGTGAATAATCAGAGATGAATTTTGGTAAACTGGAGTAGTTATTTGTTCATTAGATTCTAAGCTACAAAAACTTGTCCCATTTTTTGAACAGATAGCTTGGATTGATATCTTCAAAGCTATGACTAGACCGTATTTTTCAGAATTTTGGGAGGAAAAAACTCAAAGACAGTTAGTGACTTGGAGGCCACCTCATCAAATAAGAGTTTCTATCAAATTCAAATTGCTCTTCTTTGTCACCAGAAACCCACAAAGATAGTGCCAAGTAGATTCATTAGTTTTGAATTGTTGGCATTATGATGTATGTGTTGTACTTGATGGCAACCCACTTGTAGCAAAACAACTCACTTGTATATGGTAACTAGATGAATCTACAAAAGAGATGTCAGATGTGAAATAATGCATGACAAGTATTGTTTACAAATGTGATGAAATGTAGGGCAAATTCAAGGAATCAGTTCAGAAGGCAACTCACTCAGATGAAAGATCATAGTATACCAAGAAAACATCAAAGAATGACAGATCAGTCTTCACAAAATGAAGAAAGAGAGGTATACGCAGGTTCACCATTGACCAAGCCACATATACACACAAGTTAACAGAAAAAAATGAGTGTATAACGTACACACACACTTTCACAGAAAGGAAAACGCATATACCTTGGAAAACTAAGCTTTGGTCTGAAGTATTTGGTCCATGGTATTTGATTCGAGGTATTGACCCTAGGTATTTGATCCAAGGTATTGGTCCTAAGTGATTTTGTTCCATGGTATTGAGAAAGGCCTAAAACTATAGAAGGAGGAGAAGATCATTAGGCCAAGGCACTCAAGCATTGAATATCTGATGAAGAGTGAGATCTAGTATGCAGGTTATTAGGTTATGGTGCATTGCTGGATCTGAACCAAGGAGGAACCTTAGCAGTTGATGGAGAATAAGATCTAATGATGGATCAGGATATTAAGGTGTAAAGTGAACTATCATTATGTGTTTTTGCTCTTGAATATTCTAGATCTGAATATTGACGCATATATTATTTTGTAAATGATATGATCTAGGTATAACTGAAGTTCGGCATAGCTTCAGAATTATGAATTAATATTTATAGTTGTATATGCCAGTTTGCTTTGAGGAAAGCGCGTATACACATAGGTTCGGCACAAGAAAGTAGAAAATACCTTATAATATATGTTTTAGTTGTTGCTATTTGTCGTTGCAGTATTCTGGTTTCTGGTTTGGGTTCTGGTTACTGTATTTTGGTGACAACATTCTGAGAGAACAAATTGATGGGTTGTCAAAGTGATTGATTGAATTAGTTGTGGTTGGTTCAATAGGATATTGGTTGATGCAGATATATTTGATGATTGAATGACGTTGTTGATGGATCCAGTCTGAAAATTTATGAAACGTGGTCCCTGGAAGAAATGAGAAGGTTGTAGCCTTCTGTAGGTCAACACCTATGTACTAGTAAACATATTAGTTAGTACAAGAGATAGGGGGTTGTAGCTCCCGTCCAGTAGTAGCTGGAGAATGAGAGAAGGTTGTAGCCTTCTGCAAGTAGAAGCCTGCGTACTGGTATAAGGCAACACAAGTACAAAAATCTTAAACTAAATATTCTTATTATTAAAAGAAGACAGAGACAATTGCAGTAGGTGGCTTTCACCCACATTAGGTTTCCACCTTATATCTTGGTGTTCATGTGTGTTTCTTATGTGTGATGATATGTTCTATTTTTACTGTACCTGGTTACTATTTTTCTGATGCACTGATTAGAGATCCACATATGATGAATTAACTGAATCATGAGTTCGCTGGATATACGCTAGTTGCATTAAACATAGTTGCGTGTACACACGAGTTCCCTTAATTGAAGTAGTGTATATGAATTTGATTATGGAAATGAAAAATGATTGATTTGCTAATGCTGATTCACCCCCCACCTCTCAGTATTATTTCCAACAATTGGTATCAGAGCGGGTCCTTTAGAAGAAGCTTGATCGCTAGAAGGAAGATCCATCATCATGAGTAATCAAGAAAGCGGGGGATCCATCAGACCACCAATATTTGATGGGAGAAACTTTGTTTATTGGAAGGTAAGAGCCACAACCTATCTTCAATCTCTTGGAACAGATGTATGGGAAATTGTGGTAGGAGGATATACATTTCCATCAGCAATTCCTACAGATATGGCAGGTAAAAAGAAATATGAAACCAATGCCAAGGCT
>APFE030582131.1:82211-132938 GCA_000404065.3 Pinus taeda
AGATGATGCAACTAGCATTGCCACACCAACATTGACCTCTCTTTCTAATTCTTTCCTCTTAGATGCAATCACTCCTAAACATGCTCTAATTTCATAAGATGGTCCTAAACATTCTCTAATTTCACAAGATGGTAAGCCCAACAAATGTGCCTTCACACGGAAATAGGTGCTCTTGAATTTAGTGTTGCAAAAGTTATAGTTCCAGAGAACATTGCCTTCTTTTAACTTGCTCCTTAGCCCTTGATCTCTTGTAACATACTTCCAAAAGGGATACTTACTTTTTTGAGCTTGTCTTGCTAAATTGGTGTTTCTCTCAACATTTCAAGTTGCTCTTGCAACCCAATTCCAATAGATAGAACAAAAGCGGAACTTGATGAAATTGAAAGAGGGGGCATTACCAATGGGGATATTTCTCCCCTTTTTTTGCTCGTTCCTTGTTGTCCTTGATTGAGCCATGATTGGTGTAAAAATAAATAAAATACGTAAACAAAATCGATAGGTAGATTGTTGTAGCAAAACTAGAAAATAAATGGAAGGGAAATCCACATCGCTATAGTTTGAATCACCTCCAAAACACGCCTATCTCCTTCACCACGAAAACATGCCTATCTCCTTTGTTGGCCGTCCCAGCGCCAAAACCACAATTGCAAATGAGCAACCCCAATTGCAAATGAGCAAATGAGGCCCAATTTTGGCTTTTATCAAACCTACGGGTTGCTTTTTGGCGGACACGTGTTTGAAAATTGTGACTCGTTGTGGGTGCAAATCAAACTTTTGTAGGGGGGATCCTGATTTCGTGACACAATCTAGGTTCAAATTAGACACATTGCCCTTGAGAATTGTGTTCGACACGATGGAATCATGATAGGTGGGGAGAGCAAATCGAGTGACTTAAGTAACCTATTTAAAATAGGAAATTAAACCAACCTATATCCATCTTGAATTTGAATCTACTAAAATCACTTTTACTTTAAAAAAAATTTGACCTCTCTTGATATTTTAAAAAATTTAACATCTCTTAATATTTTATAAATAAAAAATTAAAATAAAACTAAATTAATTTTTATTCAATTAAAAATATCAATTTCTATTATATAAATAAATGAATGTTTCATATATCAGTTCTACAAGAATTAAATTGGTCAACGTGGTCAACACGTGATATAATTTTATCAGTTTTGGTTCAGGATTTCGTTAAATCACATCCTTCACTCATGCTTTTTATTTAGCCCTTTTTGCCCTCTATTCTATGAGGGGACAATGAAAGCATACATTGCTCCATAAAGAAAGGAAATGGATGTTTATTTACCTGATCCGGGTTAAACAGAGAATGGTTATAGCTTTAGAGAATGCTGAATTATTTTAAGCGTGGAACTGTAAATTGAGGCAAGTGATGATTCATTACTTTAATCCACTCTATATGTACATATTAAATTTTAAGCATATGGAGATTATTTAATGACTTACTAAACAAATAATAATTACAATTTAATTTTCACCAATATATAAATATTAAGGTATTTTCATTACTTAGATTTTTTTCCTTAAATAAAATTTCTTTCACTAAAACTAGGTTCAAAACATACACACATTCTTCTCATAATGTCATTATATATATCTTTTAACTATTTATTTCAATACATGAAAACAATTAATTAATAATATAATTTTTTAATTACTTTTATTTCTCATTTATTTTATTATTTAACAGTAACCAATATATTCAGTTTTTAATTTGATCTATTTATTAATTTATTATTATTAAAAATTCGTATCTCTCAAATTTAAACAATATTAAAATTAAATTTATTTTTTTATAATATTTTAATTAATTTATTTTAAATTTCATTAATTTTATTGTGTAATAATTGTACTTCACCATCTCATAATGTGCTATCCCCTGCACAATGAGTGAGGTTTGAAAGGTGACAAATAAATAAGATGAGCTGTCACTCCGTACACACACATTGAATGCTGTTGTTATGCCCATTCGTTTCTCATTACATGTCATCACTTTTCAAATAATTTGAATGCCCCACCTTTTATTTTTAACATTTTATTTTATGCTATCTTCTCCCCATAAAGAAATTTATTATTTTAACATGGTTTATATTTTGTTTCTTGATATAAATTTATATGTTATTTCGTTGTATAAAATAATTTAATTGACTGTTAAAAAATATTATATTTTCTCTCAAATTTTGTTTTCCACCTTTGTTATATTATTTTTTATTTTTATTTTTATTTTTAATTTTAATGTGTTTTATAGTTGTAAAGAATATATAATTCATGCTTAAAAATAGATTATATTCGATATTTATATGGTTAGTTTTATATTTCAAATTTTTGTTTTTTATAATTTTTTATTCATTAATAAAAAGAGCAAAGTTAATAAATCTTGTCAAATCATCATATATATTATAATATACATAACATATAGATATATATAATATTTTTTAATTAAATTTAAACTTTTTTATTTTCTCATCTAAATTGTGTGTGTCATGATATTAATTAAATAAATATTATTTCAAAATTATACAGATAAATGAAAGAAAAAGGAGACAAGGATTATAACTTGAAAATTAATATCTCAAAGTTATTTTTTAAGTAACATTATTATCCATTTTTTTTTTGTCTTCAAAACTAGTAATTATTTAATAATTTAGCATTCTCATGAATACCTATGAAACTCTACGATGTGCATAATATGTATTCATGACATCTTAACACTTACATGACGACATGATGACAATTAACCAATTTCACTCTCAACCACCACTTATTTTCTTATACCTTAGAACCACCATTAATTTGATTGTGCCTTTACAAATGTATTTCTTATACCTTAGAACCACCATTAACTTGATTGTGCCTTTACAAATGTCATTCGCATTTCTTTGCAATATCATGAAAGTTGAGTGATTCCAATGTTGTTATAGGGAATGAATCACACTTGAATATCTCATGCAACCTTGAAGATAATGATGATTTTTTAAGAGCACAAATAGTTTAACGAAATAGTACTTTATATAAGAGATTTAGCTTTTTGCTCTTTTCTTTCTTTCTTTCTCTCTTTTCTTTCTTTTTCTCTTTTTTTTCTTTTTTTTTTCTTCGATTTTTACCTAAAACTATAGAAATATAATATTAATGTCTTAACTTCTTTTTCATGTTTTGTTATATGTTGTGTTCATTTTTTGGTTTGACTAAAAAAATTGCAGTGTTCTTCAAAGTTTAATATTAGAAATTAAATTTTGCTATTTTTAATAATGTTTTAATTAATTTATTTTAAATTTCTTGTCCTTTTATTGTACAATGGTTGTACTTAACTATCCCCATTGTACTTCACTATTGAGGGTTTAATGATAATTCTATGTACAACAACATCATGGAGTCCATTTACTTTATTTTTGGTCTAAGGAAACCAACAACATCAATTCTATGTACAACAACATCATGGAGTCCATTTACTTTATTTTTGGTCTAAGGAAACCAACAACATCTTGAAACGTCCTTACAGTCATGTCATATCCCATTCTCATTTTTCCATGAATCTCATTGGGTCAATTTTATGAACTCAACGTTTCCTTGCCATATTTACAATTTCTTTGTGCTTGAGGGCTAAAACGTGGTATTAGGGGCACAAATACATGTGATTGCATTTAAAACTCTTCATTTTTTAAGTAATTTTTAATATTTACAACATTTACTACTACGTTACGAGTATCAAATGAACATGAGTGATAATATTTTTTCAACTATTTTTTCCAATTTTAAGAATATTCTAAAAATTTACATTTAAGTTGTATTAAATGATTATTGTCGAAATCTTTTAAAAAAATTACATTTAAGTTGTATTAAATGATTATTGTCGAAATCTTTTTAACTTGTTACAAGTAGAAGTGAATGTTTAATTGATAATAATGTTTTTAATTAAATGAAAGTCAAAATGATTTCACGAGTAAAAGTAAACACAAATGTGTCTTTTAATAAATAAATAAATTCAAGGCCTGAATTTTTTTGGAACACTACATTTGAAGACTGAAACTTAAATTCTAAAAAATACCTGTTGCATTTCAGACAATTGTAATAAAAAAATCTAATATTTAACTTACACTTAAAACATTATCATTAACTTAAAAATACATATTTTATTTATCTGGTAATTATATATCATTATATATCATTTAAACTTAATTTAGTGCATTTGCTTAATGGAATTTTGAATTACATAGAAGGGTTAAACTGCTGTCCATTATAGTTTTTTTTGGCATTGTTGTAGTTTAATAGCAATAATAAAAAGAGTTAAGGGTTTTCTCAATTTTATATTTTTAAGTATTTTAAAATTTCTTTCAAAATATTATGATTATTTTGTTCTAATGTCTTGTTTGTTAATTTTATCTCTTTTTCTTCTAGTTTTAGTTTTTGGCTTTTTCATGTTTATATAAACTTCTATATTAACAAAATTTCATTTTTTTTACTTTCATTCAATTATATTTAAACTAAACAACAAATATTTACTATATAACTTGTTTTGAAATATAAAATGTTTTTAAATTTAACTATTTACCTCATCCCATGAATTGATGTTTGAACTAGCAAAATAACTTGACATATATATACATAGCATTGTGAATCTCCATAATATTTGGGCATCATCCAATGAATCAATGTTGTAAGTAGTAGAGCCACTTGACAAATAAACATAGGTAAAGTTAAATGTGGTTTTCTACTGGTTTTCAAAATTTGTTTTTCAAAGAGTTAAATGGTTGATTGATTCACTAATAACTGTAAAGTACCGCTTTGTTCACACAGGCCACTTAAATGCCAGCAGACATATTATTCAGATCACTTAATATCTGGGTTTAGATCACTTAATATCTTGGTTGGTTGCTGTTGGTTCATGGGACACTAATTAAATACACCCTTGATTATTGTTTTTATCTTTCAGCATTTCCAAAATAATGTACCTGGTTAATTTCCCTTTCTTTAGTCTCAAGGATGGGATGACAATTTGACTAATATAATGAAGTTAATTTTATTATACTAAATATATATAATAGGATTGTAATTTTAATATCAATTATTATATATAAAAAATAGAATGGGTAGTTTTATAGATTGTTATAAATGGTCGAAATTTTCCTTTTTACTATAAATATTTAGTAGTGATGTTTTGTATTCATTTTTATTTTTCAAAGTACAATATTTAGTAGTGATGTTTTGCATTCATTTTCACTTTTCAAATACATTAATTTATTTTAGTGTTTTTTTTTTAAATGGATTATTAGTCTTATGAAATTGTATCTAATTTTGAATGAATTTTTAATTTTTACCTTATTAATTTTAAATCTTTAAATCATATAATTTAATAGTAGTGTAAGTGGTCTTTAGATGGGGTGATCAATGGTGAGAAAGGAGGGGCAAATGCCATTGTCTCACTTGACCAATATGCAGGGGCATAGCAACATGTGCCCTACAAATGTTATAATATGGCTTTAGCCTTGAAATTCACAAACCTTGTAAATGATGAAGGGATATTGATTGGTCATGGAGCGTGGCCTCACGCATGTGAGGAGGTTAGGTCTAAACTCGAGCATCGCCAAGTTATTGTAGTTGGTGGAGTTTGTATTCTAGCATGCACTAGGATTAATATGCAATGAATACCTGGCGGAGGAGGGCACAAGAAAATCAAGGGGGAGAGGGGCAAAAATATATTCGAAGTGGGATAGAGAGCAGAGACACTTTGTCTACGATCTTAGTGCAAAGAAGGAAGGGAGTTTACTGTTGGCGGGAAGACTGTAATTTGAAATTCCACTCTCACAGAGACTGTCTGAACGAGGAAGGATATTGCAAGAGTCCGTTTGAACATGAAGAAAAAGAGCATGATGAGAAAAAGGTCGAGTGACATTGGAGACTAAGACAATGTTCCCTCATTCCAGGTAACTCCCATTTGGATGTCTGTAACTTTCTTGTTCTGTTTTCTTGCTGTTTGGTATTTTTCCAATTCTTCAGGGGAACCTTTTATCTCGATTGTTTCTTTGGGGAAAGTAGGTTATTATACTTGATGTTTCTCTTCTATTGAGTCGAAAGTTGAGTAAAGAGTGTTGTTTAGCAAGGCTTTGCCTTGTAATTCAGGCAATGGAAAGTATTAGGAGTGTAATTTGGGGCTACTCATGTTATATGGTTTATTAGTTGTCTTTTATTATGATAATTTAGTGTAATTCCTTTGGTGTGTTCACGCTCATTAGTTGTGGGAGAAATTGTGGCTGGTTTGTAAATAGGTTGGGGGAGTTCTACTATGGTGGGTGACCCTTGGTATCAATCGAAACATTGGATTTCACCTATTGGCGTGGGTTGGACAATGCTTATGGCCATGTTTTCTTGTCATAGTGGGGGTGGGAAGTGACTTGGTAGCATTGCCTTGAGTCAAGAATCGAGGGAAGATTGGAGCAATAGGAGGTTAAATTTAATTGGGGGAAATAGGGATTGAGATTTTAACGGAGTTGGGAGTTTATGACAAGTGTCTTTTGGAGTATGCCCCTTAGGACAAGGGACCCTATTTGACAGAGAAAGGGTTAAGTGTCAAGAAATATTGTGGCAATTGCAAGCAAGGTGGAGTAGGGGGAGAGGGACTCCTCTGGTTCTGATCAGATTGCACTATCTAGTTTAGCTTGTTGAGGTCACTTTCATCATGTCGAGGGAGAGAGGTCAAGTGAGGAAAGTGTAAACACCCGCCTCCTAACCCTAAACTAAAACAGAGTTAGGAGGTGGTTACTCTGCTGACCTAGCTCCCACGATACAATTATGAGAATAAGAGCTATTTTTTTTGGGCTTTTCCAGAATTTCAAATAAACAACATTGTTGCATTCGTCTCATCAAGATGATTCCAACGATATGAATTTTGCCTCAATTTGACTTATAGACCAAAAGTTAAGGCCCTTTAAAGATATGTCAATCACAACGTGCCACATCATCATGGACCCTATGTTGCGGGCCCACATAACACCTGACGTACCCACATGGTAGGCCCACATGGCAACTAACGCACCGACGTGGTAGAACCAAGTGGTAGGCATGAACCTTGAGGATGTCGGGGTTAGCCTCCTTGTGACACACATTAACAATTTTATAGGCCGGGCCCGACCCTTGACCTTCGAACTAAGTTAGGGTCAGCCCGGTTTTGGCGGCACAAAACAAAACAAGGGTCGGGCGAGTCTGACCCTCCAACCACCCTGAATCCCTGACCACATGACCTCCCAACCTGTGGGTGTAACAAGCTAGGTCAGCTCACTGGAGGTTGGGTCTTCTAGGATGACCTCTGACCTAATCGACTTGCAGTCCAAAAATTGATTTTTCTAAGCCCAAAAACAACATTTAAAGAAATCAATTCTCCTTCTAACCTTTTGACCTATTCTAATAATATTTGCAAAATTTAAAGGCTAACAAGTTCATAAGTAATTCATGAACAAACTCGAGAATCGCTCAATCACGAGAATTATAACAATTTTAAAAACATTTTAAGTGCATTTCTACATAGAAGATAGAGAGCTGCAACATCTCATAAACAAAGCAAAAACTTGGCCCTTTTGGCTCAAAACCCCTATCAATAGGCCAAATAGGTGATTACAACTAACCAACTCATACATGATTAGATTATTGACATAATGCACTACAAAGAAAAGTATCAAAACACCTTTCCTTCAATCATAAAGACACCAATTAACATGCAACAATTTTTACAATACTTATACAATAATAAAATGTGCACTCAAACATAGGATGTCAAATCCTTCCACATTATCTTTTAACAATGTCTGACACTCATCTCTACCAGTGAAACCCAACACCATCATAGTGGTTTAAACCTTGCATTCAAGATGTTAGTAAGAAGCCATGCAACTCATGCATTTCATGCTTTAACATCTTCATTTAATCTGCAATTTATACATAGTAACATGCACAATACTATAATAAAAACAAAGTTTATTTCCCTGCAACAAGAAATATTGCATGTTGGCTATTACATCAACATATCCATTATATCCTCTAGTTATTCTAGTACCTTTTACATAATGACAACAACATATTGGTCAATCACATTTACAATGAATTAATAAACAATGCCATTAACACATGATTTCAGACCAGAAATGTAAACACACACACACACACACATTATTGATTTCAAGAGTACATAAGAGATAGTTTTATCAAAACTAATGGGAAACTGACTCTGGGACTATGACTCTCCACCCAACCATAAACAACTTGTAGCTGTCACCCCCGAGCCAGACTCCAGAGGTTGAGGGATATTTTGCTCTATGGATTACACACATCCACTAGCTGAAACAAGGGCTCCAAAGATTCAATCACCTCCACTCACCAAATTATTTAAAATCAACAAAACACAGTGATTATAGGGACTAATAGTCTCCACCCTTCCAAAACACAACACTGTGGTTCCACCCAATGCAGGGATTTCAAAACGCATAGTTAAAATCAAAATACAACAAGAAAGCTTCCAGAGACCCTCCAAGAATTTTCCAAGATCAATTCCTCCACCTAGACCCTTTGAGATTTGCTAAGAAACACCATCTCCACCATTTAGGTGATCGAGGATTCAAGAGACAATCAATTCCCCACCTGGTGATTTCTTCCGGCTCCTTTTCCAACCAAAAATTCATTCCTTTTTGCTGTTCACCCTCTCTTAGTAGTTTAAATTTCTTTATCTTTGTCACTGTCCCTTATGTTCTCTCTTTTTCCAGCTCAAAACATTTAGGTCAAAATCCCCTCTAATGTTGTTCAAATGCCTTTGATTATTTTACTTGTGTCTCTCCATGTTCCTCATGGAAGAATTTGCGTGCCTCTTCATACTCCTCATTTATTTTTCAGCATATTAATATTATTTTCAGTGATTAATCACCCTAATCCTATGGAGTCTGTGTCCCATTACTCAACCCATTTTCCTTTTTATAGAAATGTTTACATTGCATACATAAATGTAACTAATTTGGGGATGTCATAGAGAGACTCTGCTTATTACGAGGAGATATCTTGTAGAGGAAATTTGAGTTTATAGAATAGAATAGTAGGATTCACAACAAGTTATAGGGAACAAATCCCTGTGCAAGTGTAAGAATAGTTGACTAGATCTGAAGGGGAAGCTTCCTCTCAAAGATCTTCCTTGTCAGACTCAGAAGTGGTGGCTGAGTGGACAAGGTGGAAACATGGATATGTGGAAAAGCCAATCAATATTCACAGGTAGTTGATTTATACTAGTAGTTGAAATTCCTCTTGGGACACATGCTAATAGACAACCACGACTCCAAAAGGGACCTCATGCAAACCTTGGATCATATGCATGGTCACATGAAATATTATCTACAAATTGGAACATATAGATCACATGTTGACAAGGATTGAACAACACCTTGGAATTCTGCTAATGATTTCCAAATCCTTAGTTGACCTAGTGGAACCTATTCCTATGGAGGGTTCATACTCTGAACCTCTCCCCTAATTGTGCAATGGAAAAAATTAATGGTTTTCTTTTTGTAGTAGTTTATGTATACAACCGGATAGGCCAAGTTTCTAGCACAATATTGGTTGTTGTTAATACTTTTATTTTTCAGTTATCTATCATATCCCTTTGAAGGGTACAATTTTGGTTGTGGTCCGGTCTCCCATGTGAGAGATTGGTATGACTCTTGAAATCTACTGATGTATTTTCCTATTTTTTTAGCAAATAGATTTCATCTAGCAACAATTTTCACATCTTGGTTTTCATATTGAATTGGTAATTTTCTAGTTATGTTTATCCATCTAGTCATGGATCTCCCCCATTCTTACAGTTCATTGTGTTATATAGAATCATAGGGATTCCCCCTAGGTTAGGATAGCTTAGTTTCTTAGGCAAGGCTACCGAGGTGATAGTGGGTAGCTTTTCTATTATTCATTTGGGCTCCCATGGAAATTTTATTCATAGGGTGGAGTTCGATGGATAAGAAAATGATTTCATATGGATATTCAAGGTTTACTTAATTTAGAATCTTGTAAAGGTAATTAAACCATATCAATGAGAGTTGTGGAGATGACCTTGTGCTGTGTGGGTAGTTTGTTTGTTATTCATCTAGGCTCCCATATAACTTTTATTCCTAGGGTAGAGTTTGATGGATAAAAAAATGTTTTGAGATGGAATTTCGAGGTTTAGTTAATTAGAATCTTGTAAAGGTATTTAAATCATATCAATGAGAGTTGTGGAGATGACCTTGTGCTGTGTGGGTAGTTTGTTTGTTATTCATCTAGGCTCCCATAGAACTTTTATTCCTAGGGTAGAATTTGATGGATAAAAAAATGTTTTGAGATGGAATTTCGAGGTTTACTTAATTATAATCTTGTAAAGGTATTTAAATTGTATCAATGAGAGTTGTGGAGATGACCTTGTGCTATATGTTTTCTTGCAGTCATCTTGTAAATTTTAGCTTAGCTAAGTAGGCAAATAAGAGCTTCGATAGGGTCTCTTAGCTATAATCTAGTTGTGAAGAATAAACAATAATTTGCAATCTTGAGACCAAAAAAAATAAGGAGAGAATGAATGAATATGAATTGCTTCATTGAATAAATGAATTACATATAAAATACTCTCAATAAGAGAGGAAAACACATTAGGTTGAGCTTCTAGTGCATGCATATAGTTAAACAATACTAAACACCCCCTATCATTAGTTAATAGCAATTTAGTCTTAAACCATGCAATACTGAAGTTGACTTAGAACTCATTCATGAATGACAAACCTTAGTTCACTAGACATACAAAAGTGGAAAAACAATCATGCATACAAAATCTCAGTTAACTAAACATGCATAAGTGTAGAACACATGCATACATAGTCATTGCACATGCATGCATGAATAGTCATGCATATGCATGCATGCATGAATAGCCATGCATATGCATGCATGCATGAATAGTCATGCATATGCATGCATGCATAGTCATGCATATGCATGCATGCATAGTTGCTATAATATGATTTTCCACTAATTCATGGAATGACATGATTTCATCATCCCATTACTTTTGCAGACTTTTCTCTTCCCATGAAATTTTGAAAAAACAAGTTTTGAGTTCATATATGTTACGTTTGCTAAGACATAAATCATGCATAACAAATCTTAGTTAACTAAACATGCATAAGTGGAGAACAGATGCATTCATAGGCACTACACATTCATGCATAGACACTGCACATGCATGCATGCATAGTTGTTATAACATAATTTTCCATTGATTCATGTAATGGCGTGATTTGATCATCCTATTTCTTTTGTAGACATTCCTCTTCCCATAAAATTTTGAAAAAACAAGTTTTGAGTTCATATATGTTACTTTTGTTAAGGCATAAAGTGTTCATACACAACTTCTCCATAGACAAAACACATACATATGATGTTTTCCCTTGAGAAATTTGCATATATCTCCATTTTGCATTGAAAAATAAAATGTAAGCATAATAGCAAATTTTTGGGCAGTATTTACAGGTTTCACTGAGATTTAACCTCCTATAACTTGTTCTCAATAACCTAAACTAGCTCAGAGGGTTGTACAATCAAGCCTATGGTGGAAGAGGAGAAGGAATAACCTTTATGTTGGCAGTGTGATTTCCTAATCTACAAATTTGTGATCCTTGAGTGTTTAATCCATCTCTCATAGTCAAGAAACCCTTGTTTTTTGATCATTTCGTTGTTCATATTGCATTGGAAAGAGACTCATATTTCACATCTTTGTGTTGATAAGTGGATATGGTGGAGTAGAACTTCAATATCCCATGGTAGAGGGTTCCAAAAGGCATTTCCTTGTAGTGTTGACAACAAAAACTAGGTTGTACTTACCATTGTATTGCTATTCAAATCATTCAATAAAGAACTCACTTAATTCCTAATTCAATTGTGTATATTGCATTATGTTCAATTTACTTAATTGTAGAGAATTGGTAGTGATTACTTGTTTGATTCCAAGAAATTGTAGTTATGGTTTTTGATTTGGAAATGGAATCTTAGGCTTCTTGTTTAGCTTACAAGAACCTCTCCCACTTCCAAAGCTTGAATTTTCCCAAGTCTATTTGATTAACCAGTGCGGAATTAAGAAATGCTTGAAAATATGGGTGTATGCTTGTATTTGTTTTCAACTGATTACTTGCTTTAATTTCTATTATTATGTTGTAAATTCATGTGTTGATACTGATGTATAAATGCATATAACAGTAAAAAAACAACAGAGATAATGCAACAATAAAACACATAGAAACAATGATTTAATTTGGAGTTCACCCACAACTCTTGGGCTACGTCTCTGTGAGCTCTAGTCAACTCAACTAGACTCTCTGGGATTATGGTATTAGTATTTTTTTTACAAGCCCTTGGCCCAACTCCTGCTTTTATACACAAAAACAATGGGTTCAGACACCATTTAATCCTTGGCTTTTGAAGCTCTGGCTCTTGGCTTTGGCTCTTTGCTCTGGCTTCTTTCTGTCTTCTGCAACCTTCACGCTCTTTGGCTTTTCACTTGAACTTCAAGTGACCCCAAAGGCTCCCTCAGCTGCTTTGCGCAGTATCTCTTCAGCTCTCTCTCTCTTTGCTCTCTTGGCTCTCTGGTGCTACTACTTTCAACATTAAGCAACAAACAACAACTTGGCCACCATTCAACAACTTAGCAGCCCATGTTATTTGTCATTATGTGGCTTTTAAGCCAAATCGCGCTGCTTTTTCATTGTCCCTCTCGGGCTCCTTGTCTTCCAGCCGTTCCTTTGTCCCCAATCATGAGGAATCATTCACTTTTCGCCTCCGTGGCTCTCTGAGCTTCATAACGCACAGGTGTAATGGCAGTTTCCAATGGAAAGGGACTAGCACATGGGAAACTGGTCGTTTTGCCTTCCTGTTCTGGTTTGCTCGAATCCCTTCTTTGAGCGTTAGCAATCATTACTAAAATCTCTCGGGGATGAATGCCACCTATTCCAGAATGGAAGGAGTTATCAGTGCTTTAAATTCTCTAGACACAATCGTTCTATGCTAACACAGGAAAATACTGAAATACATAGAAAAATCCACAGAAAACAGTGTTCCCGGACTTCAAATTTCTATAATCCCTCTTTATATCCCTATCGGATCCGCCTGGGAATCGCTATTTCATATCATAATTCGCCCGCCCCTTTGTATTTCATAATATGTTAAAACTGCGAAAATACATATAAAACATGAAAAAAACCCCGCTTGCTGGACTTGAAATATTATACAGGGGCATTTCGGAACCCTTTCGGGTCCGGTATATTGCATTGCATATCCATATATATCTATATCTATATCTATATCTATATCTATATCTATATCTATCTATATATATATATAATATATTATATATATAATCTAATATATATATATATATATATTATATATATATATATATATATATATATATATATTATATATATATATATATATATATTATATATATAGCCCTGCTCCGTGGTAATGTGCCGACATGATACTGCGATGCGACAAGTCGCAATCGCAAATCGCTCATGCCCCAGGTCTGTGTAGCGCTCCGTTATGGTCGCCGATTGTGATATCGCTCCATTGCAATTGCTGATCGCGATCACAATAACCATAGATTGTGCTCCGATATCCTCTGATAGCCACTGTCGATTGCGATTACTGATTGGATTTGGATCGTTGATCGGCCAGATCCAGTGGTCCTTGTTCATTGTTCCTTTGACCTCCGATAGGCTCATTTTCATGGTTTTTACTTCATGTTTTTAGCCTTTGATAGTGTTATCCACCTTCTCCATAACTTATCCTTTTTCAGTGGTCTTGCCCTTTTGGGAGATTTGGAAGACTTAGAGGGTTTTTTTTGACCCATTATTCAAGGGATTTTGCCTCTTTTTCCTTTGAAAAAGGGGAGCTTCATTTTATGATAGCTTTCCCATCTGAATTCCATTTTCGCCCATTTAAGTTGCGTTGGATTCAAAATGAAGGGATCCATGCAATGAGACTATTTCTGAGAGCAGCCTGCGATTTTCATTTTCCTCTGATTTACAAAGGATTTGTGCCATTTGGAACCTTTTACCTCTTATGTGAAGTCTTTTAGACTTAGAGGTTTATTCAGGATTAATTTTTGGATCACGCCTTCCCACTAAGAGAACTTTTGGTCTCGAAAAGACTGATATACTGATTTGAACAGTAAATGAGAGTGACTCACCCTCTTCTTTCAGCCTCCCTACACTTGCCTTGCAGAGTGTCTCTGAACCAAAGTTTTTGACCACTTCCCTTCTTGGATGGGCTGGTCTTCCTGGGAAGAAATGTCTCCCTCCTTGCCTTCCTGCAGAACTTTTGTTGTACTGGTCATAGAAGGTAGTTTGAACTTCTTTGCCTTGATCATGGATCCAAGGTGGCTCAACAAATGTGAAGTACATATGCTCCACAAAACTTTCATTTGTACTTGTTTAACAAGCTGCCAAGAACAAATATTAACAACAATAGGCATATAGACAACAACTAGTGGACTAACTCCTGCTTCAACAAAAGAAATAGATTTCACATCTTGTGAACACTTCCATGTCTTACATCTGCATATAAATGATGGACTAGATAACAAGCCCACAAAACATGCCTTTAAACAGATGACCCTTAAGTCAAGCATGTAGAAAAGGACCATTAGGATTCTTTTTCAAAAGATGAAACATTTCATGATTATCTCCATTTGGAGACCAAGTTAACTTCTCCCAAGTCAACATGGCATCACATGCATGTCAAAGCAATCAAACCTGCAATTTAATTACACATACATGTTCAAAAACAAGGAAATCATCAACATCCTTGTGTTCATGCATCTCAAGCTCATGCATGCATTTCATGTTTCAACTTTCACTTAAGCACACTGTTCTTTCGAAGTTGTAATGAAATATAATGTAGATGCATCAATAGACATGCAATCTTAATCGAATAAGAACTCTAACTGTTCCTTACCAATCCCTTTCAAAGGTACTACCCTTGCCTGCACATCAACATCATCATGTGAATCATTTTGAGACACATTATTCATGGAATCTTCACTTCCATTTCTACCATCTTTTCTTTCCTCTTTCTTTAGTTTTGGTGGAGGCATTGTTGGATTCAGTGTCCAACATTTTGCAGAAAGCTATCCTTGCTTATGGCTGTAAGTGCACTGCATGTGCATCCTCTTGATAGAATGATTTGCCTTGTCCAATGGACCTTTGGCTTCTTGCTTCTTTTTCTTCTTCTGCTTCTTGTATGCAGCCATTCTATCCCAACATCTAGAAACATCATGGTTATCCAAACCACAAAAGTAACATGCAACTCTTTCCCCATACTTATGTGGAAACTTATCATGCTTTGCAAAATCAAAAGGAAAATGTTTAGAACCAGATTTATACCTGCCTCTTTCACCTTTATTGCCTTCATGAGGAGGTGAAGCAAATGAAGAAGTGGCTCCCTTTGGAACACCATCAAACTCTTCAAGGTTGTTAGAGTTCTCCCCAACTCCTTTGGTTCAGTGTGTGCTTCTGAACACCTGCATCCTGCAATTGATGTTTCAAGCTATTGTATTCCTCTTGGATACAACCTTCACACTTCTGAGGTAGAGGACATGAAATGAAACTCCTTCTTGGGACTGTTTCAATGGCTTTCATGGCAGCTTTGGAATTCTCTCCATAAGACTGTCGATAGCCAAGACCCAAATATTTAGGCCTTTCCTCAACCATTATTGGTTCAACAATACCTTGTACATGCTTTCCCAAGCCCTTTACTTCATAGCCCATCTTGGACATTAGCTTGGAATCTATGCCTTTAGTATGTTTCTCAAAAGAACCAATACAACCATTCTCAGAAGAATTTGAAGGCAAAATGGAATGGCTTACCTCTTCTTCAAGCTGGTACTTGGCTAAGGCTTCTTGGGCAAAAAAGAGCTATGTTTCCAACTCATGCATCCTCTTCAGGTTCATATTTGCAATATGAAGTTGCCTCTCCATTTCCTTCAATTTGTCAGCAAGCAATTGCTTCTCTTCCTTCATGGAATTCAACTGTTTTCTAAGCATGCTGCTCTTCCTTCCATCCTCATACATTTCTCTCACCATATCCATCATGGTGGACAAATCTTGCTTCATGTCTTCATCAAAGAGTCTCATGAAGAGAGCAGAATTTGAGGACCCACTTGTAGAAGTTGTCATTATGCCAATGAACAAAAAAGCTTCAACAAGATAAATAAAGTGCTTATTTAAGCAAGCTCTTGCAACAAACCTCTTGTGCTTTGGATTGCCTTGAGGTCCTTTGGGATAGAAGAATGCCTTCAGCCCTTCTCCTTCTTGTCCTTCTTGGACTGAGCTATCAATAGCTTTCCCTTCACCTCTGCAAACTCAACAAATAGTCAGTTTGCAAACAAGCATACAATCAACCTCTTGCTGTTCAAACACCTTTCAGACAAGCAGTCTTTGCTTTGTCAATCAAGCATTCTGATATAACCTTCCTTGAAGGTGGGGTTAATCAATCTTAAGCTCCGACACCACATGATCTGGAAATGGACTCTTAGGCTTCTTGTCTAGCTTACAAGAACCTCTCCCACTTCCAAATCTTGAATTTTCCCAAGTCTATTTGATTAACCAATGCGGAATTAAGGAATGCTTGAAAATATGGGTGTATGCTTGTATTTGTTTTCAACTGATTACTTTCTTTAATTTGTGTTGTTATGCTGTAAATTAGTGTGCTGATACTGATGTATAAATACATATAACAGTAAAAAAAAATAGCAGAGATAATGCAGCAATAAAACACACAGAAAAAATGATTTAATTTGGAGTTCACCCACAACTCATGGGCTACGTCTCTGTGAGCTCTAGTCAACTCAACTAGACTCTCTGGGATTATGGTATTAGTCTTTTTTGACAAGCCCTTGGCCCAACTCCTGCTGTTCTACACAAAAACAATGGGTTCAGACACCATTTAATCCCTGGCTCTTGGCTCTGGCTCTTTGCCCTTGGTTCTAGCTCTTGGCTCTGACTCTGGCTCTTTGGCTTTGGTTCTAGCTCTTGGCTCTGACTCTGGCTCTTTGGATCTTTGGCTCTTCACTCTGGCTTCTTTCTGCCTTCTACAACCTTCATGCTCTTTGGCTTTTCACTTGAACTTTAAGTGGCCCCAAAGGCTACCTCAGCTGCACTGCGCAGTAGCTCTTCGACTCTCTCTCTCTCTCTACTCTCTTGGCTCTCTGCTACTACTACTTTCAACATTCAACAACAAACAACAACTTGGCCACCATTCAACAACTCAACAACCCCTATTATCTGTCATTCTGTGGTTTTTAAGCCAAATCATGCCACCTATTCATTGTCCCTCTCGGGCTCCCTGTCTTCCAGCCGTTCCTTTGTCCCCAATCATGAGGAATCATTCCCTTTTCGCCTCTGTGGCTCTTTGAGCTTCATAATGCACAGGTGTAATGGTAGTTTCCAATGGAAGGGGACCAACGCACGGGAAACTGGTCATTTTGCCTTCATGTTCTGGTTTGCTCGAATCCCTTCTTTGAGCGTTAGCAATCATTGCTAAACGTTCTCGGGGATGAATGCCACCTATTCCAAAATGGAAGGATCTATCGATGCTTTAAATTCTCTAGAAATAGCCATTCTGTGATAACCCAAGAAAACACTGAAATACATGGAAAAATCCGCAGAAAACAGTGTTCCTGGACTTCAAATTTCCATAATCTTGCTTTATATCCCTATCGGGTCTGCCTGGGAATCGCTATCACATATCGCAATTGGCCTGCCCCTTTGTATTTTGCAATCCTTTAAAACTGCGAAAATACATATAAAACATGAAAAAAGCCCTGCTTGCCGGACTTGAAATATTATACAAGGGCATTTCGGAACCCTTTGGGGTCTGTAATATCGCATCGCATCTATATATATATAGCCCCGCTCCACGGTAATGTGCTGACGCGATACTGCGATGCGACAAGTCATAATCGCAAATCGTTCATGCCCCGAGCCTGTGTAGCGCTCCGTTATGGTCACCGATTGCGATATCACCCCGTTGCAATTGCTGATCATGATCGCAATAACCATAGATTGTGCTACAATATCCTCTGATAGCCACTGCCAATTGCGATTGCCGATCGGATCTGGACCGTTGATCGGCCAGATTTGACGGTCCCTGTTCATTGTTCCTTTGACCTTCGATAAGCTCATTTTCATGGTTTTTCTTCATGTTTTCAGCCTCCAATAGTGCTATCCGCCTTCTCTATAACTTCTCCTTTTTTGATGGTCTTTCCCTTTTGGGAGATTTGGAAGACTTAGAGGGTTTTTTTTGACCCATTATTCAAGGGATTTTGCCTCTTTTTCCTTTGAAAAAGGGCAACTTCATTTTATGATAGCTTTCCCATTTGAAGTCCGTTTTCGCCCTTTTAAGTTGCGTTGGATTCAGAATGGAAGGATCCCTGCAATGAGACTTTGTGCCATTTGGCACCTTTTACCTGTTATGTGAAGTCTTTTAAACTTAGAGGTTTATTCAGGATCCATTTTTGGATCAATTTTATCATTTATAATGCTTTCACTTCTTAGTTGTTTCTCGTGTGTAGGACTTGAAAGAAGGCATTGGAGTAAAGCTTTGGAGCGAGAGGAATAATAAAAGGGATCCTCTCCAATCATCAATATTCCAAGCAAGTATCTATAGATGAATGAGAAATGGTACCATTAAACATTTTCCTTCTATTCTAGGCCTATAATGTGCATTCTCTTTTTTCTCTGTTGTGATTCTTAACCTTGATAATATGTATACTTTTTCTGCAAACATAACTAGCGACTCAATTGGGGATAAACTAATTTGAGTTTATTTCTTGGGTTAGCTTTCTTACTTTTGGATAGTTTAGGCCCTTATTTATTCTATGTTTTAGTTTTAGTTTTAAATTTCAATTTCAACCTTGCTTGAAGTGTTTTTCTTAGTTTTTTGAGTCTTTCTCTTGAATCGTTTTGGTAATTGCTTGTTATATGCATTGTATTAAGGAAATTTCCATACATATGCATGTTTCCCTTACAATAATCATGTATATATGCTTGTTTCTTTAGTAACATGCACATATATGTTCTGAAAGTGAAAATTTTCATCTTTTGGTTGTAGTAGACCTTCATTTAAGCATCGTAATCTTTGTTGAAGAATACTATTTGTTTCTGGGTTGTGTTCATTGATATTTGTAAGTTCAAAGATGTCTTTATGTTGAAATTGAAAAAGAAAAAAAAGTACTTATTTTTTCTTACTTCGGGGTTTTTAATGTTGTTTCTTTTGAATTATTTGCATCGAAAGAAAAAGAGAAAGTGTCTTACTTATCATTCTCTTATTTTTCTTGATGTTTACGTTATTGTATTGAATCTTGTTTGCCTTTTGATGCTTTTCCAAAAGTTTTTTTTGCAAGAGATTGGCTTAATTTTGTTTTGAAAATACCATTGTAGTGTTTGCACTTTGAAAGTTGAAAAGTTTGAAAATTTTTGTTCACTTTATTGCCCTCTTCACTAAAGAATCTAAAAAATTTATTTCAATTGTTTATATATTATTATAAACTATCTACTTGAGTCAGTAAACATCACTAGTTGCATTGCTACACCTTGAGTAATCAACAACGTAATAAAATATATGGTTTAATCTCCCTTGATAGGTTAGAGTTGAATAGTAGCATATCCTAATCCATCCTTGATTTCATCATATTCAAATTCAAAAAGCTCATCTTCCTCAAATTTGGAACTCTCATCTTGTTTTAGGTCATCTAGTTCAAGTGCACTATGTTGAAAGAAGTTGTCATTGATGTAAAATGTTGTCCAAATGAAAGAGAGTTACACATTCAAATACCATATTTCAAAATATGGCTTTTTGGATTATGGATGCCCCATTTGGATGCCATGTATTTGAATAAAATTTTACTCCATTTACAAATATCAAATGGAAGTAAAACATATATGGTTGGAAATCTTATTTCGATATCTTTCCAACGGTATATGGCACTCCCTCTAACTCCTCACGGTTGAGGAAAAATGATTTTTCAAATATTCACTATACATTCTGCCATTTACACAAGCTAGTCTAGCGAGTGGACAAGTTAGCCCAATCTGGACCCCAAATGCACTATAAGTAGGCACAAGAAGGACCATTTCAATTAATTCACTAAAGCAAGTTCAAATGTGTTCAAACAAGTGAAGAAAAGGAGGAGTTATGAGCTTCATACCTCATGAATGAGAAGTGAGGGTGGAGCTTATTTGGAAAAGCTTTATAGGAAAGGATTTTAGGCACATTTTTGAAGGGTTTTTGGCTTATTTTGGGAAGGTTTTTTGGCTTATTTTGAAATGATTTTTGGTACACCTTTTTAATGTTTTTGGACTAGGTTAAAAGGTTGATTACAAAACTATTCTTGAGGGCTGATTTTTGTCCCTTTCAAAGTTCAAAATTCAGGACCAAAGTATGGTACAAAGAAGGCCGAACTCATGCATGTTTTGAGGACAAAATATTGGTGTGTTTGAAGGCAAGTTTCACGTATTTTTTTTGAATATATAACATTATTCTCTTTTGAGGAGGTTGAATCCTATGGGGGAGGCAGAGGTCTAGAAGTCAAGTTTTGATTACTTGAGGGCAATGCTAGGTGGATTAAAGTCCAAGAGTCCTGGTTTGGGGTCCGTTAAGGCTGATTTTTGCTGATAAGGAGACCATGTTCAAGGATCATTTTTTGAGGGAATTTCTATTTCTAAGAAGCACATGTTCAGGAAACTGAGTGCTTGTGTGAAGGATAGAGAAGCAACTGCCAGGAGGGCATACTTTCTTTGACTAATATTGAATCTTGTACAAGCTTTGGTGTTGATAAATCAGGGAGTTGGTCATTCCTTTCAGTTGTTGCTAATAAACTAGGGAGTTGCTACTTCCTTTCAGTTCATGTTGATAAATCAGGGACTTGGTGCTTCCTTTTAGTTGGTGTTGATATATTTGAATGCATTTTTTTATTATATATATTAAGAAAAAAATTTCATGGTTTTCTCCTGCTTTGGGATTCCACATAAAAATATCTATGTTTTGCTTTATATATGTGGATGCATTTACAATTTTTTGAAGTTAAAATTATTAATATTAATTCAAACCCCCTCTCATTATTTCTAAATATTCTAACAATTGGTATTAAAGCAGGTTCCTTTAAAAACAATTTGACCATTGGAAGGTAGATCTCAGTAAGGTTCATGGACAAGTAAGTAGAATACACAAAACACGATATACCATTGTTTGATGGAAAAAATTATGCCTTTTGGAGCAGAAGGATGAGATTTTTCTTACAATCATAAGGAGGTGAAGTTTGGCAAGTTTTTCTAAATGTACTAGGATCTACTCCAATAGATCCGGTTGGAAGAAGACTCTATGAAAGTAAATCAAGGGTCATGTATGCTATTCTAGGAGGGCTAATGAGGTCACAATTTGTCAAGGTTATGCATTGTGAATCAACAAGGGAAATATGGGACAAACTCAAGAATGTGTATGAAGGAGATGAAAAGGTCAAAGGGGCCAAGATTCAAAATTACAAAGGACATTTTGAACACCTGAAGATGAAGGAAGCTGAACACATTGCAACTTACCTTCTCTAGGTTGATGGAATCATGAATACTATGAGAGGATTACGAATTAATATCACAAATACAATCATCGTTCAAAAGATACTAAGATCTCTCCCAATGATATTTGATTATAATATATCAGCGTTAGAAGAAAAATAAGATATAGATATGTTGAGTATGGATGAGCTATATGGAATTATTACAACATATGAAATGAGGACAAAATAGAAAAATCGATCCAAAAGGGAAGCAATTTTCAAGGTCTCCAAGAATACAAGGTAGAACAATCAAAAGTAAAAAATAATATCTAGCTGTAGTGATGATTCAAACAATGAAGAAGAATCCAACTTTGTGAGAAATTTGAAAAGAGGAACTGAAAAATATAGAGGTAAGCTTCCATTAAAATGTTTTGAATATGGTGGAATTGGTCATTATGTTTCTAAATATCTTTTTGCAAAGGGGTCAAATAGTGATGAAGAAGAAAGTTATAAGAAAGGAAAAAAAAAATTAGAAAAGAAACAAAGGAAAGAGAAAGGGAGAATTCTTCAAGAAGAAAATTCTCTATTCAAAAGAAGATAGTAGCTCATCTTACGAGGATGCTGATAGTGACCATGATTTCGATAGAGTGCTCAGATGCTCATAATTAAACTCTTGAAAACTATGAAGATAGTCATGAAGAAGAAGAAGGAGAAATGGATCTTGAGGTAGAATTGATTAGTGCCTTAAGTGATCTTAGAAGAAAAAGGAAGAAAAATCTCATACTCAAGGAAAGGTAAAGAAACTAAAAGAATGTTTACAAAGTCCTAGGAGGAACTCTGAAGAGACAAAAAAAACTATCATAAATTTGAAAGTACCATTATAAGAAGCCAAAGTGATTGAAAAAACACTCAAGAGATAGTTTGAAGAGGAGAGAATAATCAAGAAATTAGAAGATGGGATAGTCTCCTTGAGAAAGGAACTATGAAAGAAGACTATCCAACAAAACTTTGACAATAGTACCAAAACACTGGATGAAATCATTAGCAACCAGAAACCATTCAATGAAAAGTCTAGACTAATATATAAACAAAATAATACCGATAATGGTTCAAGGTCTATGATGATAGGAAATGAATAAAGGCAGGGAATATACATTGATGCGCTCAAGGGTCCTATCAAGAAGGAAGAATACAAGTGACTAAAGGAGGACGCAAACCAACCAACAATGGAGAAGATTCAAGAAGAATAACATGGCTTCAAAAGGACAACGTCATTAAGAAGACCACCTACACTCAAGTTCTCAAATAGTTTTTTGGAGCATGCTTTTTTGTAATAATTTTGGGCATAAGGCTATAATCTATAGAGCTTATGCAAGAGGTAGAAATACAATAAATAGCTATGAAAATCCCAAGAACTACTATGAAGGTCGTTATGGTAAAAACTCATGAGGTTTTCAACAAAAAATATAATAGATTTGAAACTAAATGTTACAAATGCAACACTCTTCGACACATATTTAGAAATTGTAGAAGAAATTTGATAGTTCTTTCAAGGGAAACAAGGCAGGTCGCTGTCCATCATATGGGGGAACAACCAAGACCTTGGAAAAAGAGCAGGAAGATTTGAAGGTTTGGGAATTTGGGTTTGCAGTATAAGCCAAAAGTAGAAGAACTCAATGGTATATTGATAGTGGATGCTCAAATAATATGACTGGAGACAAAATATATTTGTAACTTTGAAGAAAGAAAAAGGACTTGTCACTTTTGGGAATGATAAATTTGCAAAATTTATAGGGAAAGGCATAGTTAGCCTAGGAAGCAAAGATGGGGTGGTAGAAAATGTTTTACTTGTTAAATATATGAATCATAATTCACTAAGTATTAGCTAAATGTGTGATCAAGGAAACACTTATATTCAATTCAAAAGTATGTGAAATAAGAGAAGGACTAGGGAAATTGGTTGCAACAACAATAAGAACTAAAGAATGTGAATAAGGGAATACGAATAAGGGAAATTGGTTGCAACAAAAATAATAAATCCAAACAACATATCCATCCTAAATGAGATTAGAAAGGTAAGATGCTTCCTAGGAAAGGAAGCTGAAACTTGGATTTGGCATAAGAGAATGGGGCATATACACTTTGATGATCTTGTCATAAAGATCAAGAAGGAGGAAGATGTAAGGGATATGTATGAAATTAAAAAGCCTTCAAATACTATGTGCAAGTATTGACAATATCGAAAACAAACAAGATTTGAGTTCAAAACTAAGGAACATTCCATGACAAAACCACTACAACTTATACATACTGATTTACGTGGGCCAACAAGAACAAAAGGATTGGATGCTGAACAATAATTCATGTTGCTTGTTGATGACTACACAAGGATGACCTGTGTTTGTTTTCTTAAAAAGAAGTCAGAAGCTTTTAAAATTTTAGAATATTCAAGGAACTTGTTGAAAATGAAATTGATTTGAAAATAAAATGCTTGAGATCAGATAATGGATAATAATTTACTTCGAATGAATTCAATGACTACTATGAAGAATATGGATAAGAAGACACTTCTCAACAACTAGAAATCTTGATATAGGGGCATCTTACCTCCAAGTCAAAATATATTTGACTAGAGATAGGGGTCTTTCATTTACCAAGGGAGTTTGTTCCCTAATTAATTATTTAATTGTATTTTCCTATGTTTTCATGAGAAGATGTATATCAGTGATGAATATTGTAAATAGGAGAAGTGTTGAGAATATTTGAGAGAGTTGGAGAAACCATAAGGTTGGTTAAATCTCTTGAGGGAAAGTAGATCTAGGAGATATAATGGTTAGTATGTTGAGGAAATTGTGGATTTGAACCAAAATCTAGCTCAAATTCCCTTGTATAAATAAATATCCAAAAAGAATGAAAGGTTTGTGAGATAGAGATAAAGGAGAGAGAGTCGAGAGGCTTAGAGGCCAAGTAAGGCCACAAGGCCAAGAAGGGCTGTATTTATGTAAATGAGGCTAGGAGAGTTTTTTTAAATCCATGTATATTTATTAATGGAGAAACTCTTTTTGAGTGTTTTAAGTTTGTGTAAATGAGTTCATGTCTATTGGTTGTGATAATGTGTATTTGCATTTTATTTTTGTATATAAGCGTGATACATGCAAGAAAAAGTTAAACTTAGGAGGGATATCATTTTATGCAGACGAGGTTGAGAGTTTATTTGTAGTGGAAGAAAGTTCTTATTCGTCATGATTAGTATATAGGATCAATGATCCAAAGTGATTAGAGTCACACAAAAAAAGTGATTAGAGTAAGCGTAAGCATAGTGAGGATGTGGATCATGCCTAGACTTGTATGAATTCCCATAACTAGAGACAGATAAACTAAGTTTGTATTATGATTCCACAAGTGGGAGGTTGTAGTAGTGAAAAAGGAGCATCAAAGAACATTAATAGAGTAAATCCAATATACATAGGAAAGCGACCAACACTTAATGTTTTTTAATTTCGACAAGAGTTCGTCAATTAACAATGATGAGAGATAGAAATTGAGTTTTGTTAGGAAAAGGCCATCATTTAATGACACTTGGATGAAGGTTCCATCTCGGAAGGTTGGGAGAGGAGTGCACAAAGGAGTGGCCTGGATGACTAGGCATTGGGATGGCATCTAAAGGTTGGAGAATACATAGAATGCTGAGCTATTGTGGAGGCGAACCAAGGTATAAAGACTAGGATGACACAAATTATTTTCATGGGAAAGTGACACTGACAAGGGACTCGGTAGTACTACTGAATCTGCTTGGAGGCCAGAGTGGGTGCACTTTAAAGAGGGTCGAGATTGTTAATTAACAGGAGCCAGGGTTGACAATTAATAGGAAAATCCTAGAGCTTTTCTCCTGGAAGGTAAAACCTTGGCACACCTTTTGAAAGGATTAGGATGACGAGGGCTAGGGGGATGTGGCGTGACCAAGTTTGATACAAAAATGCGAGTGGAAGCAACACAAGTGAAGTCGGGGGCCTGCACATCTAGTTACATATTCTTGAAAGGTACACACAATTGAGGATGTCTGGGGTGACATCAACCTGAGATGATGTGTTCCAGTGGGTAAAGGATTGCGTATCATTGTAAAGGATCGAAATGTCATGTAAAATCTGACAAAATAAAGGAGCAACTAGGTCTTGTGATGTGGTCGAATAAGTGAAGCAACAAGAAAATTCAAGCGTCGAGAGCCTATAAAGTGAGACAGAGACATATAATATATGTGCGCACTGTTAGGAAAGGTTGTCATTAATGTCAATATTTCATTGTTCATGATGGAAAATTCTTGTGAGCTATGATGTTACCCTAGATTCCCTTTTATCACAGTGCCCTAGATGTCCTTGAACTAACCATGAAGATGCCATAACCTCATGCATATTATGATATCCTTGCTCTTGATGATAAAGCCCTAAAACCATGATGATGTCCTTTCTCATGATGACAAGCTCTTCTTGATTGATAAAGATGCCTAATCCTAATGATAAATTATGGAGCCCTAATCCTTATATACAAGCCCTTTCCCTAACTAGCTCTATTGAAGAACAATGACAACACATTACATTTGATGACATGGAAAATGGTTGAATATATGACATGAAGGACTTGGAGATAACTTGATGACATATGATGACATAATTGAAGACATGACAAGTGGAGACCTCACTTAAAGCACTTGGTGACATATGATGACATGGAGGACCACATGGTGACGTAGAAGATCTCATTTGATGGTTGGAAGACCTTGGAACTTTCCTAATGATGCTACATATGACATATCACTGCACCATTATATGATGACACAAGATGATACACTCATTGTTGGATACTATCATGATGACATAGGATGATACACTCATTGTTGGATACTATCATGATGACATGGATTTCCTACATGATCCTATGATAATGAAAAATCCAAACAATGGAGAATTCATATTGTCCCAAAAATTCCTCATGCTGTCCCAAACCTTTTATGCATAAAATTTAAGGACAGTAACAAAGAAAAAATATTTTTTCCACCTTAGAGACATATTTTCTCAATGGGACCTAGACCATATTAAAGATGATTTTTTTCCTCTTTCTAATGAGTCCTTACTTGCCCCAAAACTCCCAGTGGTTTCTGAGAAATAATTTACCTCACATATACTAGAAATCAATTTCCATTATGAAAGAGATTGCAATGGAGCATCAAAATTTTATATATTATGGAAAACATGCGACGAAAACAAAATTTCCACAATGTCAAATCAATAGATATTGAATGATCTAGGTGGATATTGGTGGCCACCCGCCTATTCCAATTGGACCCCCAACACTGTATCTTTCATGTTTTCAGTTTCCTTAATTTTAGCACATTTTACTATTTTTGGTAGCTTTTTGGGTCCTGAACTTCCAGAGCTGTTTTGAGGCCCTAAACGATATTTTTAAGGAAAATAGAGATTCTGAAATTTTAGAAAAGAGGCTTGCCAACTTGTTTTCAGCCTCCTCTTCGAGATGTTTGAAACAAGGTATTATGACATACAAACGAAGATCATATGCCAAAGTTACGACCTCAGGAAGTTGATTTACCAATTTACCCAAACAGGGCCCACAATTTTGGCGCTTCATCTCCTATGGTTAGGTTTTTGGAGTTTAGGGTTTTCCATTGTTTCTCAATAATAAATAGGCCTTTGAGCCTCATTGTAACACAGTTCAGAGGCATGTAGCTGCCACATCTCTGATGTAGTTTATTTCCATTTTGTTTGTAAACATATTTCAAATTTGATATTAATGAAATGTAGTGTTATTTCTGCTACACCTTTGTATTTTTTGGTTATATCTGTGATTTTTTGTGTTCTTGTTTAAGTTCAAATCAGTGGTATTAGAGCGATACTCTCTTTTTCTATTTTTTCTTTGGATGTCCCCAACGAGGTTAGGATATAAGGAGTTAGGGCTCGAACTAGTCGAACCTTTGCAAGACCAGCCTTGCAAATATCGTCTACCTCCCATGGCAGAAGAGAATAAAGATGAGGGGGCAAGAGATCCTTTCAAAATATTTCTCGAAGAAGCCCTTGAGTGACAGAGGAATGCGATGATGGACAACTTTGCCCAGATCCTTCAATGACTACCCAAAGGTGACACATCATTTTCCAGTAGCCCTATGGAAGCACCACGCCCTTTAAGGTACAAGTTAACTTTGACATCCCCATATTTGAAGGTCAGATAGATGTAGACACCATAGATAAATGGTTAAATCTTCTAGAAGGGTATTTTTTTGTTCATGATTTTTCCAGTCGGTAAAATATTACTTTTTCACTTCTCAAAGCTACCCCCCACATCAAGGACTTGTGGGAAACCTACTGTGAGAAGAAGGATGAAAGTACAACCTCATTGTTTTCAACTGCACCCACTTGGAATTTGTTCCGAGATGTCATCAAAGAGAAGTACTACCTTATTGGGAGTTATGAGGATAAATACATAAAGTGGACCATGCTGTAGCAGGGAAGGGATCAAGATGTGTTGGAGTTTACCAATGTTTTTCATACCCTTTGCACAAAGTTGAGTATCAAGGATCCTGAGCGACATTTGGTACTCAAGTACTACACATATCTACATAGATACATCCATGATGAGATGGAGTTCCTGCACATCTCCCCACTCAGCACTTCGTATAAATACACTATCAAGATTGAGCTGAAGTTTAAACAGAAGAAGTGATACTTTGGATCTGCAAATTTGAAGAAAGGGAAAGACACCCCCAAACCACAGATTAAAGGACAAAGGCAATGCGGGGTGGCCTAGAACAACTTTTTGAAGTTGTAAGAAAAGAACAACAACCTGAAGACAAAGAAGGACATGACAAAATGGTATGAGTTCCATAAGAGCTCCACTCACAACACAAGTAAGTACCGAACCAAGCAGTCATTGGTGGCTGAGCTAAAGGCTTCCGAATCAGACTCATGTTTTCATTCCGAGTCAAAACCCAAAAATGGGAATGAAAAAGGTAAGAAAATCATTGATTTGGAGCTCAGTGCCATTGTGGCCACCACCAAGATCTAGAAAAATGAGCTTGAATATCCAGAGGAGGTGGAATGCCTCTTCCACTCACAGATGTGGGTGAAGGGTTCTCTGCTATAGTTCATTGTTGACAATGGGAGCCAAAAGAACCTCATTTCATCAGAGTTCATGAAGAAGCTGGGTCTACCAACTACAACACATCCGCAACTGTACACCATTAGGTGGCTTCAACAAGGACGAGATGTACAGATCAACCAACAGTTCTACCTTCCCTACAACATCAAAACCTTCAAGGATGAGGTACTATGTGATGTTGTTCCTCTTGAAGTTTGTGATGTATTATTAGTACAACCATACTTGTGGAAGCGACATGCTGTATATGATTCTAGACCTTGCTATGTGATTATTACTTTGGATAATAAGTTGTACAAGATACTAGAGGTAACCTCGCCTACTGCCATCTCTTTGATCTTTGCAAAGCAATGTAGTAAGATCATTTCACATACCAGGAAATTTGTTTTCCTTATGATTTGCCCTCAAGGCAAGAAGAAGATTGTGGCCACAGATTCTAAATAGGGCTCCTCCACACAATAACAATATATTGATATGGTCGTGGAGGAGTATAAGGACATTTTTGCCTCACCTGGGGGGGTACCTCTGCACTGCCAGGTCAAGCACTCCATCTATATGATCCTGTGAGCACTGCTGCCGAATGGACCAATCTATCGATGCTATGTTATGGAGAACGATGAGATCAAGAAGCAGATTTAGGAGATGTTGCAGAAAGGGCACATCAGGCCAAGATTATCACCATGTGGGAGCCCGATTGTAATGGTACAGAAGAAGAATGGGACCTGAAGACTCTGTATTGACTATTGGGCACTGAATGAGATCTATGTCTGAAATAGGTACCCAATCCCATAGATTGATGACCTTCTGGACTAACTCAAGGGGGCCAAATATTTGAGCAATATTGACTTGAAGTCTGATCACCAGGTGCCTATCAAACCTTCCGATGTGTGGAAGACTACCTTAAAATCCAAGGAGGGCCTTTTTGAATGATTGGTCATGCCTTTTGAGTTGACAAATACCCCCGCAACCTTCATGAGATTTATGGATGACATCTTATGACCCTTCACTAATGAATTCATGGTTGTGTATTTAGATAACATCTTGATTTTCAGCCAGAGTTGGGAAGAACACCTCTACCATATTCAACGAGTCCTCCAAACCCTGTGACAACACAAGTTGTGTGCCAATATGGAGAAATGAACTTTTGGCATGACCTAGGTTCAATATCTGGGGTACATCATTTATGTGCATGGCATGCATGTGGACCCATCCAAGATACAAGTCATTCAGGATTATCCATCCCCAACCAATCTAACAGAGCTCTGCAACTTTCTGGGCCTTGCTAATTTCTACCGCAGGTTCATGTTGGGGTTCTCTCATATCACTTGGCCTTTAAGTCAAGTCACTAAGGGTGGAGTGAAAGAAAAGTTCTTTTGGTCCAAAGCCCAACATAAGGCGTGTGTTGAGTTGAAGAAGCACCTCTGCTTTGCACCACTGCTCACATTACCAGACCTGGAACAACCATTTGAGATTGAGACATATGCCTCTGACTATCCTATTGGTACAATTCTTACTCAATAGGGGCATCAAGTGGCTTACCACAGTGAGACACTTTCAGACACAGTAAAAAAACATCCCACTTATGAAAAGGAAATGTGTTCCATTGTACAGGCCTCCCATCAATGGAAGAATTACATTCTGGGGAAGGAAACTATCATCGAAACAAACCATCGACCCCTGCAGTTCATACAGACACAAGGGAAGTTGCAGAACAATTGCCATCAGAAATGGTCCACATACCTGCAAGAATTCCACTTGAACATCAAGTATAAGAAGTGAAACCCAATAATGTTGCAGACTTCCTTAGCCGACCACTAGTCACGGTGTTGATCACTGTGCTTGACTCCTATGGGTATGAGACTTCAAGGTGGCCGCATCTTTATGAGAGCGATCAAAAATTCAACAACACATACCAGACACTCATGGAAGGTAAGCAAGTTCCAAATTTTCATCTCCAGGATGCACTATTATGCCACCTGAGACACATATGTGTTCCTTCAAGTGAGTGTGCCAAGATGATTTGGGAGGCGCACTATAGTCGGGTTACTGGACATTTCAGAGTAGAGAAAAAAATGGCAGTACTACATAAGTATTTTTATTGGTCGAACCTTCGTCAGGATATTGGGAGGTACACTAAATCCTATACTAGCATCTCCATTTCCAAACCAAACATCAATAAGAAATGCCTATAACCTTGGGAATCCATTTCCATGGATTACATGTCGGGCCTTCATTCTACTAAGCACAACATTGACTGTGTTTTCGTGGTTGTCAAAAAATTCTCTAAGATGGCCATTATGGCGACTTGCAAGAAGAGTATCAAAACAGAGGCCATTGTTAAGCTCTTCTTTGAGTGAGTGTGGGTACACTTTGGGATCCCACAATCCATTAACTCAGATCGGGACAAAAAATTCCTTAGTGCATTTTGGTAAAGTCTCTGGTCGATGCTGGATACCAAACTCACTAAGTCCATGACTTTCCATCCCCAAACGGATGGTCAAATAAACATCGTCAACAAGATGATCGTACACATTCTCTGCATGTACAACTTGAAGCATCCATGCACATGGGATGAAATCCTTCCCTGTTTCCAACACAACTACAACAGATCTATCCACATATCAATGGGACACATCCCCTTTCAGGTAGGGCTATGATTTCAGCCATTGTGTCCCATTGCTGTGGCCATACCATTTGCAGCTATTAAGGAAAATTCGGCTCATGACCAGTCCGAAGATGATAGGGCTAAAAGTTTCATTGAGCACATTCAGCACATCTGTTAGCAGATCCATGATATATTTTATAGAGCCAATGCTAAGTACAAGCAACACCATGATCAACATCGGGTGCCGTATAAGTTCCAGGTGGGCGACAAAGTTTGACTACATTTGTAGAAGGAGTGGCTCGCTAGACCCCACTGCAAGATTCTCCGATTCCAATATGGGCTATACACCATCACCAAGGCTATAGGGGACAATATCTTTGAACTCAATATTCCACCATTCCTTGGTCTACACCTAGTGTTGAATGTAGACCGCCTTCAGCCATACTTTCCACCGTTGTTGGACACATTCGACATTGAAAAAAACTCACACCAATAGAGCTAAACCCAGAATGCATGGAACATGACATAACTGACCGGTTCATGGATACAAAAATCAAGAACACTCACTAGTAGAAGATCAACTATATTGGGTTGTTGAAGTTGGCCAACTCCTGCACCAAGGTAAGTGGCTCACCAGGGACCAAGTTCAGTAGAGGTTTCCCCATCTCATGGAGGCACTCAACACAATGGGGACCATTGCTTTCTAAGGGGGGAGGACTGATCTACGTGGATATTCGTGGCCACCCACCTATTCCACTTGGACCCCCAACACTATCTCTTTCAGTTTTTTAGTTTCCTTAATTGTGGCACAATTTACTATTTTTGGCAGTTTTTCGGGTCATGAACTTCTAGAGCCGTTTTGAGGCCCGAAACATCATTTTTAGGGAAAATAGAGAGACCAAAAGTGTCCCAAATTGGATTTCTTAAATTATTTTGGCCTCCTCTTTGAGATATTCGAAATGAGATATGTTGGGATGGGGTCCCCAGGGGTAGAATTGAATTAATTTAGTCATTTTTGTAAAGAATGTAAAGTCTCCACAAAATATGGATGTAGAGAGCGTAGCTATTCAAGAGTCACAAGGGCCTTAGCCCCTTGTTTGAGTAAGTGATAAGCAGTTTTGAAGACTCACCCATGAGCCTGGGACCATGGTATTGTGTTAGACAAGCTATAAATAGTTGAGTCATAGCGAGTCTTAGATATAACTTTGATAGATAAGAATAGAGAGATGAATGAATGATGTGTAAGGGTTTTTGATAGAAAGGAAGGTCTGTTCCTGTCAGTAAGCGAAGGAAAGGCTCTGTAGCTGAGTGCACAGAGGCCTAGAAGAGTCCACAACTAAGTGCGTGGACCCCTGTAGCTGAGTGCGCAGGGTAGTTGAAGTTTGTACTGGAATGATTCTGATTAATAAAGACTGATTTTGGGTTGAAAATATTTTCATCTATATGTTTAATTGTTCTGTCACTTTCACTGATGTTTATGTAATTCATGATGTTTTCTCTGTGTGAATTGGGTTAATTGAATATGTTTATTCTTAACAAGAAGATTGAATGATATTCGTGAAGATATAAATCTATTTAGGGTTAGTTTCAGATAAGGAAGATAGGTCTGCGTGATGGGGGAAATAGACCTTATAAGCCCTAGAAGACTTGTTCAGTTGCGCGAAAGTAGAAGACATATCCTGTTAGGGCCTAATTAATGCCATTGGCTAGTCCTGCGAAGGTAATTAGGGCTGAATTAGGAGTTTTAACTCTATCGGAAGGTGATATCTGTGTGGGAGCAGATCTAAGGCATTGAAATACATTACACTAGTCTCTGGATGCAGAAACTTGGTTCTGGCATCCCCCAATACTGCTTTGGGTGAGACTGCGACCTGCACTACGCAGGTTACTGCCAAAAGGGCCAGCAATGTAGGGTTTTGTTGTTTGGCGCAACTAACTCCAAACTTAGATCAGGACCCCTTAAGCCAAAAAATGGTTCCATTTTCAGGACCGTGATCTGCTTAAGAGATGTGTGATGTCACATCATTGGAATCTTACTAAGAAAGAGATTGAAAAGTGGTTAGATTGGAAGATTCAGGAGTTTGCAGCTCAAGAAAATAGGAATCCATGCTTGTCGAAGGAGGATTGGTTGAATAGATATATTGATACAGAGATAGACAAAATTTTCTTTTTCACTTTTCCATGCGACTTATATGAGTGGTTAGCAAAATTGGTAGAAGGTCAAGGGAGATGGAAGCTCAATATTCCTATAGTGTGGACTCTAGAATTGGTGCGACGACTAGAGGAATTTGAAAAAAATATTGCACAGGCTGTCAATCATTGGCTTGATCAAATTATTGGAGGATTTGTTATTGAATTTGTAGTTGACACCTCGGTTAGTTATAGCGAAGCAAATCAAAGATTCTTCAAAGGACCGCGAGGTAAGTACTTAAGGTCATTAAATACTTGGATTAAAATGCTATTATGTGAAAAGTGGGTAATTCCATTACCTTAATGTTCAAAGCTACGCGAATTGGTATATTCTTTAGAAGTAATGAATCAGGTCCAGAGTACGGTCCATTAATTGAACCTCGTTCAAGCAACGACAAAGGGGCGGTGCTGACTGCACTGCAAAGCGCTGTTCAGTTAATAACTCATGGCATTCCGAGGATATCTCATCCATCCAATCCACCTCCACCTCCACCGCATACACCTTCACGTATACCTCTACCTCCACCTCCACCATTCATCATGGCAAACATAATGAAGATGTCGATCTTCAAAGGAATAGGAAGTGAAGATCCAGAGCAATTCTGGTTTGTTGCAAATGCTGTATGGACAATGCAACAAGTCACTGATGATAATACAAAGAAGGCGCAGTTGGTTACCACCTTGCATGATTACACACTAACCTAGTACATTAAGTATTCCACTGATAATCCTCAGGCATGTTAGCATAGACACAGACAACTTTGAAAAAATAATTTAGTAATCCCAAATCTAAGGCGCAGTCGGTAATTGAATTTAAGGAGATCCGAATGAGAGTTGATGAGACACCTTGGGACTTTGATGAGAGGTTGAAGTGCTAGTATGCTAACATGAAAATCTTAGATACCCAGCATCGTGACTGGTTTAACTATGTCACAATAGAATATAGCAACACAAGTAGAAGCCTTGGAGATCGCGATGAGGTTGCATGCATCACCTATTCAGGATACAAACTTGGGGGTACAACAAATCCACTCGCAGTTAGAGAGCCCGCACCGATAATTACAAAGTCTAAAGAAAGAGACGGAGACTAAGCAGAAGTGCGTGTAGAGGTTTGGTTCTTGAAGTTCAAGGGCCACAAGAATGATAAAGATCATTGTCTAGTATACATGAATTACCTTATAAGGGGGGCCAACCCCCCTGAAGCCAGAAGCCCCAGCCGGGCCGAGGATAGGAGCTGCGCTATGGTGCACCATTTGTCAAGTTACTAGATAACATGTGACGATAATTGCCACTTACTTCAAAAGTTCGTTCAGACACCCTAACATCTCTTTTGCAATTTTTGTAAATCCGTGGGCCATGATGAGCGCCATTGTTGAAGTTATTAGTTGATCATGGAAAAAACCCCTACTTACCATATGTAAGCAAAAACTCGGTCTCCAGATGAAGGTGTAGGAGGAGCGTGCGGGGGTTTTCAAGGCCGAGGATGAGGAGGAGGAGGAGAACTTGGTAGAGGTCATGGTTAGTTTATCTGCTACAACTGCGGAAAACCAGGGCACTTTGCGTGAGATTTCCCAAATCCTACACAACCTTCGTGTCAATACTGTAGATAATTCAACCATGCCATAGAAGACTGTCGAGTGCTAATAGCCAAAATGAAAGCGAAGAAAAAGAAGCCTCAGTAGCCTACACAAAATTTACAAATGATGAGGGCTAAGCCCCGCGAGGAGGATCATAACATAAACATTGTATTAAGAAGTGGTATAACAACTGGCGTAGATAAATTTAAGCAGCCTGAGGAAGAGGGATGGGTACGAAAGGCTACTAACAAGGAAGTCGACTTTGATCTGAATCGCGCTAAAGAAACATTCTTGGAATCAAAGGAGAACTTCGCTAAGGCCTCCACCTTAGGAAATCAGGAGAAAATGTTGGAGACTGATGCGTCACAAGAATTAGATCCTTCCATACTAGCTACTTTCCTGAAAACTTGTATGAAGTTGCTGCACAATCAAAAAGCTGTTGAAGGATTGCAAGACTTAATAGACAAGTGCACCAATAAGGAAAATAATCCTATGGAGCAGTGCACAATTAGAAATATTGGTAAGCATAAGGCACAAACAGGATGTGAGATGCGGCTAACGACACAAATATGCAATTATGAAATGGACTAGCTAATATTGGATCTGGGGTCCGATGCGAATGTTCTGCTGAAATAGATGCGGGAAAGGATGGGGAGACCTGTGATTCAGTGGTATATGATTTAGCTCTAAATGGCGAATCAGTAGAAAATCATCCCCATGGGACGATTGTATGGAGTGACGGTTGATATTGAAGGTGCGAGTGCATTAATAGAATTCAAAGTTATAGAAATGATCGATGATAGTAATCCCTACTCCGCGCTCCTGGGAATTGACTCAGATATTGATATTAATGGGGTCATTAATTTGAAGAAGAGGAAAATTTCCTTTGAAAAGAAATTGATTAGGGTCATAGGGCCACTAGATCCTATGGAAGGAGTGCGCTATACCGAACCTATCCACGATTATGTAGAAAGTGTCGACGAGCTGGATCAAATATACAAGATAACAACACGAGATCAAGATTGGATCAATCCAACGGTGGATGGGACCGAGAGAGTTCATGTACTTTTAACTTAGATGAGGAATTAGAGCATTGGTAGAATCACTTACATGGGACCGAGAGAGTTCATGTACTTCTGACTCAGATGAGGAATTAGAGCATTGGTAGAATCACTTACATGAAGCATCTACATTGCGATGCAATATGATGACGAAGTCACTGCACTGTGTTTCATCAGAGGTAAGGAAGATACCTTATTATGATGGAATGAATGATGTAGATATGGTTTTTAGATGAATTTGAGCATGAAGTCCCTAAAAACCATCATTTTCAAGCGTTAGAATTGGCGTTGCATGCTACACTTGCCCGTTGGTGGGGTACACATAAAGAAAGTTTTGCTGGATGGAGGGATTACAAGAGAATTATGAAGTTATGATTTAGGCATGCTAATACCAGGATGAGTGAGAAGTATAGTGGGAAGGATGATCCGTGTGATCACCTGGCGAAGTGGACTAAGGCGTGGGGGAATGGAACCGCAACCCAAATGGGTACATATATTTTTCCATACCTTGGATACAATCACCATGAATTGGTATCTCAAAATAGAACTCTGCCATGACACTACGGAATGGGATGTATTGAAAGAAAGTTTCCTATTGACTTTCAACTTTGAGGACAAGTTTGCAAGCATCGACGAAGTGCTTCAAGAGATTAAAGCGGTTATCTTTAGGACACCAAAGGAACCTATGGAATGGACCCAACTTGATTGGAGCACCCAACTGTGCCATGCATTGGAATGCTATAATGTGACTTCTATAGAGGAGGAAGAAGACTCGAGGAATCTCAATATTCTAGAAATAGAAGGGCATCACATAATCAAAGGACCACAAGAAGAGAACCCAAACATCTCTGCACCTTTGAAAACAAGGCAGGTAAACATTGGCACTGAGGAAGAAAAGAAGTTTGCAAGGATTGGAGATTATTGGGACGCTGCTACCGTAGATAAAGTTGCTGAATTACTACGTGAGTACCAAGATCTCTTCCCCACTAAGTTTTCAAATTTAAAGGGCATACTTGGAGATTTGGGTGTTACGCAGATCACATTGAAGCTGGACGCAAATGGGACAATCAAATATTTTAACAAAATTTTGGAGAACGCCTTGACAAAGGTATGTAATCCGCATCAAAATGAATGGGATGTGCACGTACCTACAATACTATGGGCCTATAGGATAAATTGTAAAAAGTTCACAGGGAAAATGCCGTTTAGATTGGTTTATGGCGTCAAAGCGGTGAGGCCTATGGAGTACATTGTACCTAGTCTGTGCATAGCAGCTTTGATAGACATGGTGGATCGTGAGGCCTTGGAGGAGAGACTCACACAACTAATGAAGTTAGAGGAGGACCTATTTCTAGCAGTATTCCACCAACAAGTGTAGAAGAAACGCAAAAAATCATGGCATGATCACCATATCAAGCTTCACACTTTCAAGATAAATGATCTTGTGTTGTTATATGATAACAATTTCACCAAAATTTTGGGTAAATTCCAGATGCATTGGTTAGGACCATATATTGTCAAGGAAATTAGAGAGGGTGGCACAGTTTAGCTCGCGAAGGTAAATGGTGAACCTTTTCCGGGAAAGTGAATGGAGCTGATTCAAGCTATATATGGGGGATCTTGACCCTACATAATGACTATATGAATGCAGGATAGTCTTAGTGCTCTAGGCAGTTGCAAGGGAGAGAAGGACTATAAACTACATTGCCCAACTAGGAGGACAAGGCAACAATCAGATTGCGTGAAGATTGACAAGGGTGCAACAAATGAAGGTGCACTTGGGACACTGTGCCATGAAGGAAGGTGTTGCGTAGCCTAGCCCAAAAATAGCCATTGGAGTTACTATAGCTCATTGGACTAAGAAAATCCCATTAGGAGGGGTGGGAAGGTAGAAATTAAGGTGAAAATATTTGAAAATTTTCCGCCAAAGGTGCATTTATGAAAAAGTTGTGGAGGGAATAGTCGGATCTGAATCTGAAAATCACTATAAGTATGTCCGGTTGGTCTACAAAGAAACACTTTGTTGTCTACAAATTTCTTGCATGCACCGAGAATATTTGGAGGTTCTGTTCAAGCACCCAAGGTGTTGGGGCATTCATTTAATTTTGAAAAGGTTTTGATCAATTTTGGCTGATTGAAGGATGAGGAGGAAATGGGTGGCAGCAATGGTCAGCTTGTAGAGGGGTCAGCTGGATAGCAAGGGAGGAATAGGCAGTTGCGGAAGAATTGCAGTAAGGTGGCATCGGAAGATAAAGGTAGTCGAGTAGGCGGGAAGGTGCAAGAGTAGCCGAGAAAGAACTGGTAGTCCAGGTGACAGAGAGGAATATAAAAGGAAAGGGCCAGTAAGGGATAGGGGTTGGTTGGCGAAGCTGTTGGAGTTGGAATTGAATAGAGGATAGCTAGTTGCGGTAGTCTGATATCAGAAGGCAAGAGTTTGGATGAGCAAGACCCTTGAGACTGAGACCAAGCCCATGAGTTATTAAATGGGTATTCCTTGTATTTGGTTACAGCGAATGCCGAGATGTATTGTACCGTTTTACTGTTAAACTAATAGAAAGGAAAGTCCAGACTGGTTGTAGATTATGATATGTATGAATATACATGATGTGATGGCTCTTTTAAAAATTTGAATTGTCCCATATGATGCATGATTTCAGTAGTTCCTGTGTATTAGATGTTATGATGTTATCTCTGATATGTTATATCTCTATTGTTGGATGATGCATCGGTTGGTGCTCCCTTGACTCCATGACGAACCCTTATTACTTCCGGTTGTGACATGCCTCAGGTGAGACTACTTACTCCTTGGGTAAGGTGAAAATGGCAGCGTTTTCCTAGACTACAACAAACCATTGTTGGCCCTCTACACTTGAACCCAAGGTCTTTTTCCCCTGATGACACTTTTATGCCAAAAAATGGTTCCGTTGCCAGGACTTGAATTTTAGAGAACTGGTTCGGAACATGGTGTCGAGGATATTCAAGAGAGAGATCAAGGATTGGTGGAATCATAAAGTAGATCAGTTTGTAACAGAGCAAGCTATTTGTTGGAATCAACTCACTGGCAAGGTGAGTGAAGGGATTTTGTATGACGATGGTACCAATGACCAATATGAGATATTTTGGTGCAAGTTTCTGGAAGACTTGTACAATTGGTTAAGAAGGATGAAAGGGTAGAAACGGTTGGGGGGTTGACGAAAGTTCACCACAGCTGGACCCTGTCGGATCTTGCACTGCTTCAGCAGTTGGACAATGATCTGACCAAAGTAGTCAATTTTTGGGTAAAGACTACGGTGGAAGGATATATAGTCGAGTTCGTTATCAAGAGTTATCAATCCTTCTCAAAGGAAGAAGTAGTGTTTGGATATGGATTAAGAGGAAGGTTGATGAGGGAAGTATCAATGTGGATTAATATGTTTACGATAGAAGAAGGATTACTGCCCTTGCCCACCACGGAGATAGCAACGTAAAACCCCAGTACTGGGGGAAGTACTTAAGAGGGGGAATGCTACCAGTTGGGGAATAGAGATGTTGCTAAAGGGATGGATGCGTAAGAGCTGAAGAAAGCTAGAGATGTCAGAGTGCAGAGGAGAGCCCTGCTAGCGAATAAGTGGTAGGCAAGAGTGATTCAGAATTTGAAGGAAAGGAATATGGGCCCCCACCAAGTAAGAGCGGTGACGGGAAAACCCCGAGCCGAAGAGGGAGAAAAGGAAGATGTGGAGCAAAGAGATGCATAGGGACCTTCCCTACAGATCGTGAAAGGGACATCACAAGAGAAAATGCTTAGTGGGTATGGAGGGGAGATAGAGGAGGACATGGGAAACATGATGAAAATATTATTTAATGAAGGAGAAGCATCCATTAGGAGTCAACAACAATACTCCCGAGACATAGGTGGCATCTACCCTGATCTTCCCCTGGTACCTTATTATAATCCAAAGAAATTTTCTATTAGCTTAGCCAAGGTAGTATGGGCATATAGGGTGCGTGAGAAGCATAAAGCCAGTTTTAATATTGCAAGGATCCCAACGGCCAGGGAACAAAGGGTTTGTGTTGTTAGCTCATACCCAAATCAGTATGGCAGGGTCTTTTACTTGAAATCCAAAGTTTGCAGGAAGGGGAAACGAGGATGTGGAACAACGCTAGGATATTTATGAAGCTATCTGGAGAGCACGAAAGACTCTAAACAACTTTAGAACAATGGAGTTTCAGACAACGCAAGAATTCAAAGTACCATAGACATACCAACAGGGGTTATTGGAACTATGGGAGATCAAGCAAAAGGAGGGTGAGATGGCCTGGGAGCTCATGCAAAGGTTTAAGGATGCCTTTGCTAAGTTGAGTTACACTCTAGACCCGAATCACCAACGGGACTGGTTTATCAAGGCACTCTTTCCCCTAACTAGAATGTCGTTGATGCAATAGAAAATCAGAACCCTCCTAGATGCTTTGGAGCAAGCATCACGAATAGAAGCCATGGTTGGGTATCCTCATGAATACTGGGGAAGGACGAGCTTGCAAGATCTGTCGATCATGGGTCTCCAGAATCATATCGCAACTTTAATGGAGAAGGTGAAGGATTTTCAACCAGTATGACCAACCAGATCCAACGTATGTTGCACCCACTATAGAATGTATGGAAACCTGCCACGGATGTGCCCGATACTGCAGAAATGATCCAACGTCCCCAGTAACAACTACTACGAGTTCTGTGCATCTACAACAAATCACAATGACTAGTGCCGAGCACTAGATGCTCTAACAAGAAAAACTAGACAGATCTACGTTCAAAATTATTGAGTCAAACCGGGGAGGACAAGGAGGAAATAAGAGAGGAGTAAAAACAGGAGGAAGAGGTCCCGTAAGGTGTTACAACTGTGAGAAGGAAGGACATGTCGCCAGGGAATGCCCGCTCAGTAGGAGACCTTGGTGCTCACAATGCAGGATTAACACCCATGCCACATAGGATTGTTTGGAACTCATTGCAAAGTGGGAAGAATGAACGAGACAGAGGGGGCCTAACCTGGTTAATGCCGAACCTCATACCGAAGATGGTCTTCCCACAACCAATATTAATATAGTCACCCGAGGAGAAAAGAAGATGGGGGAGGATCATAGCACAGTGGACCCACCCTTGGTTGTTAAAGCGACATCTCCAAAGAGAGTGTATCAGCCTGAACGCCAAAAGAAGTATTATCATGAGGTAGCTAAGCTGTTCGAGGGGATGAATGAGAAGAGAGATGGCTAGGGACCAAATGGTCACATACTTGATCATAACTAGCCGATTTAAGAGTGGTTTAAACTATTCCTGAAGATTGTCGAAGATGAATGCATGTTGAAGGAGTTGCGGAAAAGTTTAAAGGCTGTGTTATACCTAGAGGAAGGGGAAGTGGAATGGTCACTTGCCAAATTACCAAAACATAATTCTAGAAGAGTGAGATGAAACAAGAGGAGAAACAAAGAGGAATTCTGAATCAATTCTCAGGTTGCGGGATTCTAGATAAGGGACACAATGTTAGACTTAGGATCAGATGTAAACATCCTACCTAGAAAAACGTGGGAGGCAATGGGAAAGCTGCAACTGAAATAATCACCAATTCAAGTAAGAATGGAAAACCAGTATTGTATACTGCCCATTGGAAGGTTAGAAAATGTGGAAGTACATGTGGCGGGGGTGAAGATGCACAGTGAATTTGAGGTAATTGACATCATGGGGGATAACGAATCATACTCGACACTACTTGGGATCGATTGGGCATATGAAAACTAAGCTGTCATTGACCTAAAGAAAGAGCTGATGCTTTTTGAATTAGAAGGACTATGGGTGATCAAACCCTTGGACCCCTATCAAGGCCCTAGGTTCATAGAACCAATAGATGATAGGGATGAACCAGGAATGCTAGACCAACTATACATGATGACAACAGGAAAGAGGGAAGATTACATAAATCCCACTACAGGAGGATTCGTCAACTGGAGAAGTACCCAAAGCTCAGAGACCGGCTCAAAAGCTACATGGGATGCATGGAAGTAAGGCGGGTATGAAATAAACACTAGACGCAGTGAAATGATAACCCGAGTAAATTGGATAAGAACGGAGCTAAGTGACTATCCCAAATATTATGGCCTTGAACCGGTGGACACCTTCTTGAACAGGGTAGACTAGGAAATGATGAAGGATCAAAAGATTCCCTTTCTTGATATAGCTCTCATGGCAACATCGACAAGATGGTGGAGAACACACCGTGGTACACTAAGGGATTGGGTGAACATCAAGCAAGCCATGAAGGAAATATTTTCCCAAGATGATGACTGACCATAGGGTAAGGAAAGTTACAATGGGGATTCAAGTCCCGAGAGGCATGCCGAAGATTGCATAACAACTTGGAAAATCGAGGGAATACCGAAGAACTTGTGGGTACACACATTTATACATACCCTGGGAACTGTTCCCCGAGCTTGGTACATACAGGAGGAACTCCGTCGTCAAATGACAGTTTGGGATGCTTTGGAGGTAAAGTTTGTTAACAACTTTTCATTCAGAAGTAACGAGGAACGCATGATGGAGACACTCCAGGCAATAAAAGGGGTTCTATTTTCCCCAGGAGAGTTGGTTGAAGGATGTCCTGATGAAAGTTTTCTACAGGATCTGTCTAACATGGATTCTCTGGAATATGCGACATGTGAAAGTGTGGACGCAAAACTAGAGGAGGATTTGTTAGATGGATTGAGACACTGTTGTGGCTAGCAACAACCCCCCTTTTTATTTAGTATTAGTAATAAAACTAAATAAATGTGGACCCTTCTAAAAAAGAAAAACTAGCACTTATAATTCCCCTTGAATAAAACACACTATCATAAACTTAGGAAAAAATCCGCAAAACCCAAAAACTTAAGTTTTATGATAAGTTTTGAATAAAATTGTTCTCTCAACGATACAACATCGCATCGAAAAAAGAGTAATGGAGGACATCATATAAACAAACTTTCGAAATTGCGAAAACACGATGATGCGAGATCACGCGCCTTACAGACTCATCATACATCGCAAATTTCATATGCTGCAAGCATCACTTAAGATAAGACATCCCGATCCTGCGATATACAATAAAGCATCTTGAAAATCGCATCTTACAGTTGCATAGAGAAATAAATGATTGTTAACAAAAAGGATTAGCGATATTGCGATCTACAATATTGCGAAGCAAATCGCAAAATTGCTTTATCACATATCAACAGAACTCATGGTTCAATAAAATATTTCTCGTAATTCGATACCGAGTTATGGGCATTAATGTCAGCTTAGTGGTTTATTGATGGTCATTTATGAGATAAGATTTAGATCTGATTGAAAGGTTGTTTCACGTAGGGTGATATATTTTATATGATTTCGGATTTAAGAGCTTTCCCGTCACCTTATCACTTACCATTATTCTTTCCTTATAAACTTGCAGGAGCGGCAAGCAGAATAATATACACAGTAGTGCGCAGAATGTAGTGGGAAAGAAGGGAAAATCTCTGGTTGCTGAGAAAACAGAGATGATGCCCTTATTCACAGGCACCACCTGTACTAGAGAAGCCGGCATATCCACTTGGGAAGGCATGTATAGTTTGTTTGAAGAAGAAAACCCCAGGGGTATGGAAGTTGCAGAAACAACAGACACACGCGAGTCATCTGAGGCATCACTTACTAAACTTGCATGCTCATTTCTACACCGCATAGCAACAGGGCCTAAGATACTTCCATATAGAGACATGTTCAAGTGGGTATTGGAAAATGCTGATATAACTAATAGAAAATTCAAGTCTCGGAGCCAGGAGCTCATTGGGTCATTTACCCCACAGGATTTAAGGCTTATGTATCATCTACCAGAGCCGCAGGCAAGCTACAACAAGTAGTTCATGGAGAAGTTTGGCAAAGAAAATGAAAATTTGGTGGAATGCACCAAGAACTAGTTGGAAAAGGATGAACCATTGAAAAAGGACAAACATGGTATGTACATTACAGGTTCCCTCTCCTCCCTGTATTGTTTTGCTGCTGCTATGCTATGTAGGCTATTTGGAAGGCCTGAAATCAACAAGTTTTCATCCGAGTGGCTAACCCTATTAGATGCAGCCACTAACACCACTATTATGGATTGGGCCTAGATATTGTCTGATAATTTAGCCTCAGCTATTTGGAACTACCGGTCTAAAAGAACTACCTCTTAGAGGATTTATCCTCCTTTCTTTTTAGCTGCTTATGTTATGGATGCAATATGTTTTGTTTCTAGATTTCCTTTAATGGGTTGGAAGTGGACTGTACAGAATCCCTTGCCCAATCACATCTATCATAAGGGATTGTGGATTCCAAATTTATCACACTTTGTTATAGAATTTGTCATGGAGTTATGTTACCTCTTTACAGAATGTTGTATAATAAGGACGCCCCAAGATTTTCCCCCGAAGCGGAAGTTGATATTCTCCCTGTCGGAAGATGGTTTGGAGAAAAGTTTTTCACTTACATTAGATTATTTGGAAGCGTTGCTTCCCCTCAAGTGCTACCTTTGTATGTTCCTGATAAGTTATTGGCCCATGAAATTGCCTACCAGACCTGTGGGATTGGAGGAATGAGCAAAGAATTGAAAGACAAGAAGAAGGCTGTGTGGCCGCAATTCCTTGTGGCCTGTGGGGCCTTTTCACTGTTTGATTTAGGTCATACTTTCAGAGAAGTAGACAACATGCCGAGTCTATGACTGTTTAAATTTCCAGGGAGACAATTTGATCCCTTTGATGTAATTAAGAATTTTACTACAACTGTCAAAATTAAGGTATTCACCAAAGAAGATGACCTATTTGATGACATCTTCTAGCAAAAGAACACAATGAAAGACATTTTTCATATGGCTGAAATTCAATTTGGCCCAATGAAATTCCAAGAATTCAAATTTTACAGAGATAGGAGATTAGCAAACATCCCTTTCAATAAGTTGCACTTTGAACCCATAAGGGAGCCAACTCCCAGTATTAGTTTATGTGGAAGCTTAGGTACAGACAAATCTAGGTCTAAGTCTGGGAAAGAATCACTAGAATGCTCTAAATGGTCCGGGAGTGACCATAATAAAAGTGAAGGGTCAGCCAGGGATACTGCCCAATCTAAAGAGCACCCAGAGCAACAAGTTTTGTCGACACCACAGGTGAAGGTTCCCACTCCCCTCATCCTGCCACCAATGCTAGTGAGAACTGAGCTAGATAAAGAGTGGGAAACATTTAATGAATTGATCAATACCAAAGAGCAAAACATGAAGACACCTGAGAATACAGTACAGAGCATGACAGATATGGTCATTGAAACAATCAGCAATGCTCCAAAAATAGAGCATATTCCCATAACCCCATCATCTAAAATCATGCTGAAGATAGAGGATATTCCTCCTCTAGATGTATTTTATAGTCTGCAGCATAAAGTAGTGGTAAGAAGACAAAGAAAGAAAAAAAAAATTAGACAACGTCCTCTCACCTGAGGCAGAGCAGCTAGATGTCCTTTGGCAAGACACTACCACTGACCCTATTGAAAATTTGACTAAGTTATCTCATATCGTAGGAGCCTATGCTTCTGCCACCATTGATAAAGCATCCAAAGTACATCTATTACTTAAGGATAAAGAGGAAAAAATCCTAGTTTTTCAAAAATAGTTACAGCAGGACAGTGCCAATCGAGAAGCGAAAGAAAAATTAGAAAAATTACAATAGGAATTTCAACAGATGCAGCTGGGGTATTAGAGTAATTTGGCCAAAAAGGAACATCAATTACAGTCTATGCTAGAAATACACAAAGATGACCCCAAAATCATAGAGTTTATCTCAGAAGCCCTTGCCTTGAACGTCCAACTCTTCCAACAGAAAGAGGCACTCTGCCAAAGAATATTGAAATGGAGCTCCGATTGCAAGATGAGCGATAAAATTACAAGTCAAGTCATGGATTTGCGACTCGATTATGATTTAATTGATAAGAAAATTTCTGATTATTTGGTTTGGTAGGAACCGGAAGAAGGGAAGAAAACAGGCCTGCTCAAAATCAATGAAGCTCGCAAAGAAATGTTATTCAATAAGTGGGATGCATAGATTAAAAAGGCAGAACAGGAAGCGGAAGAAGCAGTGACATCGGCGAGCAATGTCAGTGATTGTGTCAATGAAAATCTGCATAGAGAAAACTTGATATCAGAAACTACTCCGGGTTCCTCCCAAAGGTACAGCAACTGTAGACAAGCTGGAGACAGAAAGCTGAAGAAAAGGTAGAGTCCATTAAGAAATTAACCAAGTTGAATTGGGACACTTATTGATAGTACTTGGTTAAACCGCATAGTCAATGCATGACTCTAAAATGCCTTATAAATTCTGCCGAAAAGATAGCGCCAACACTTGCCGATTCTATTTTCGCAGGAAAACAAAAATTAGAGGTCTGCCAACTGACATTCCTGAAGCCGATGCTAAATGCTTGCGATCTCAGAGAACAGATGCATAGATAGTTAATTTCAGATACAGTTTTAGTTTTATTTTTTATTTATTTTTGCCTTAGATGAGGAAGATCATTTAAACCTCCTCCTATAATTTTGTAATAAACTATTTTTAGTCCTTAGTTAGTAGTATTTTAACCCCTCTCATGCATTTAGAGAGGGGTCCAGAAAGTTGTCAAAAACATTTCCTCAGAACATGCACTTCTGCACCCTTGGAGGAGGTTTTGATGAATGAATGGAACGAGATTTACTGATATCTGTGTTTGATGTCTGCTACTAAAATGCATTTCTGTACTCTTAGTAGATATTGAATTAGGAGAAGATAAATCTATATTGCTGAAGCTCATGAGTAGGACTTGTTATCAATGGTACTTTTATCTCTTAATGGTTTTTGCTTATGTGTCAAGTAATATTTTATGTTCAGTTGTTTATATATGAAAGCTTGAATGTTTGAGTTATCATTTGGCACTTTTGTACGGTGGTGGCTATTTTGTTTATGCTTAAATGTATAAATAACTTATTATGCGATATGCTTCTCACAATTGTTTCGGCTAATTTCTTATACGAAACAATTCATTTTTAATAAATTATTTTCTTGTAGCAATTGAATGATCTTTATTACCAATTGTTGTTAGAAATTATTTTAGATCGCATAATTGAAAAGATAAATCCCGGGTTAGTTTAGAATTAGATATTTTCGTTTAGTAGAGTAAAATTGCATGTTTTAGATTATATTTTGATTAAAAGCATTCTAGTTAGAAATATTTTAGAAAGGGAAACATCAATTCTGATCATCATTACAAAAAAATTAGGAAACTGGTCCCATTATCCCCAGTCAGACCCACCATCCCAAACGGAAAAGGAGTTGCTTTCAAGGTTCAGATCGGGTGGGTATCCCCCTTGTTGTAGACCCGATTTTTGGTGCTTCAAAAGACACCTAACCTTCGAAGAAATAGAAGGAGAAAGAGACATCCGGGAGCACCTCAAAAGAAGGTGCCCACCTTCTACCAATGAAACTAAGAAAACAAAATGTTGGGACATAGGATAATACCAAAATAGCGTCTGTGGGAGACTACTGGGATGAACATACCACAAAAGAAATTTTCAACCTATTATAGGAATACTAGGACCTGTTTCCAGCTTCAATAGTAGAGCTGAAGGGGATAAAAAGAGACATAGGGGAAATGAAGATTGTTCTGATGCCACATGCCCGACTGGTAAAGCACAGACCATATAAATTGAACCCACGTGTAAAGGAGAAGGTTAAGAAGGAAATCGAAAAAATGTTGGAAATAGGAATTATATTTCCGGTAGATGAAGCAGAGAGGATAAGTTCGATAGTCATACAAAACAAAAATGATGCGACATAAATTAGAGTATGTGTTGATTACAGGAGCCTCAACAATGCATGTGTGCATGACCTATTCTTGACACCCTTCAGTGATGAGGTCCTGGACAATGTGGCGGGGAACAAAGCATATCCATTTACAGGCAGATTCTCGGGCTATCGTCAAGTTTGAATAGACGCAGAGGATAAAAGGAAAACAACATTCACTACTGGGTGGGGGTCATATGCACACAATATAACACCATTCAGACTAAAGAACACACCGACGGTCTTCTCAAGGATTGTCATAGTTGCATTCCAAGACTATATTCACAAATTTCTAAAAGTGTACATGGATGAGTGGACAATATATAGTCTGCTAAAGAAACACACTAGCCTATTAAGGGTTATGTTTGAAAGGTGCCATCAACTGCAGATTTCCTTAAACCTCAAGAAATGTATTTTCGCAGTCCCGTTTGGAACATTACTAGGGCATATTGTTTGCAAGTATGGAGTATGCATAGACATAACGAAGGTTGTTGAAATTGTCAACATGGAACCACCGTGCAACTTGAAGCAACTAAGGTCAACTCTAGGCCATACGGGGTATTACTGGTGCTTTATCAGGAATTACGCATCAATCACAACCATAATGGAAAAACTACTAAAAAGGACAGAAGAGTTCATTTGAGCTAAGGATTGTAAGGAAGCACTGAATAAGTTGAAGGAAAGGTTGGTAAGTGCCCCTATCCTTCTCTATCCATATTGGAACAAAATGTTCCATGTGGAAATCGATGTCTCAGGGGTAGCGCTGGGAGAAGTCTTAGTGCAATCAGGGGTGAAAAATATGGACCACCCTGTGTATTATGCTAGAAGAAAGATGTCAACTGTGGAAATAAACTATATAACAACTGAGAGAGAAGCCTTGGCCATGGTTTATTCTGTTCAAAAATTCAGACATTACTTGTTGGGCATGCCATTCAAATTATTTACAGACCATTCCACAGTAAAATACTTGGTAAACAAACCAGTACTGGAAGGTAGAATATGTTGATGGTTGTTGCTATTCCAAGCATTTACTTTCGAGGTGGTCATAAAACCTGGAAGACTAAATGTGGGGCTAGACCACTTTTCACGATTGGAGATAGGGGAGAATGAGGGAGCAAATGATGATTGATTGCCCGATGCCACCCTATTCAGAATAGGCAGTCCCGGATCACCTAGAAGAGGTCGCTATGTTATTAACAACATGTCATTGCCCAGAAGGATACATGAAAGAATGAAGACGACACTTGGTAGTAAGGGAAACCGATTATCAGGACACTTGGTAGTAAGGACAATTGATTGCAGGACACCTCTACAAGATGGGCTTAGATCAAATATTGAGGTGCTGCGTCCTCCAAGATGAAAGAAATGAGGTACTATGGGAATGCCATGTGGGAGTTGGAGGAGGCCATGTGGAGGGTAAAGCCATTGCAAAAAAGATACTGCAAGCATGATTATGGTGGCTGACTATTCATAAAGATTCTTAAGAATTTTATAAGAGTTGCGATGTCTGTCAAAGGGTTGGAAAGCCTTCATGATGGGATGAGTTGCCTTTAAATCCCATTCACACAATGCAAATATTTGACAAGTGGGAAATAGAATTCATTGGATCCATTACACCACTGATGAGGAATTCACACGCAAGATACATAATAATCACAACCGAATACCTCACCAGGTGGGCAGAAGCAGCACCCGTCAAGGACTGTACAGTAGAAAGAACTGCAAGGGTTATTTTTGAGAACATAATCTCAAGGTTTGGATGCCCAAGGAATCTCACAAGCGACCAAGGAACGCACTTTCTGAATGAAACCATTGAGACTCTTTTGAAGACTTTCATGATTCAGCATAACAAGAGTAGCTCGTATCACCCACAGGCCAACGACACAGTCGAAGCATTCAATAAAATCCTAGACAAAGGGATAACAAAGGTTGTATAAGCCAACAAGGATGACTAGGATGAAAGAATACCCACAACTCTATGGGCATACAAGACAACAGTAAAGAGACTTCATAAGCAAATTCCGTTTCAACTAATATATGGAAGGAAAGCGGTGGTACCAACAGAATTTATATTATGAAGCATATTCATATTTGAAGCAACGGGGATGACAGACAACATGGCCTTATGAGAAAGACTAAGTCAACTGATGGAACTTGACGAAACCCGATTCTTGGCAAAGTTTCATCAACCAATGGAGCAAAGAAGGAAGAAAGCTTTCCACGATAGGAATATCAGAAATAAGTCTTTTGAAGTAGGGGATCAGGTACTACTATATGACAACAAGTTTTAGATATTCCCACAGAAACTGCAGATGCACTGGTTGGGCCCATTTATAGTCACAGAAATCAGAGATTTTGGAGCAGTGAGACTTGCACAATTGGATGGAGTGATCCAAATTTAAATTGGAATGCAACAAATTACAAAGATAACCATATACACAAATATGCAGTGGAAATAATACTTCATTTCATTAATGTAAAATACTGAAATATGCTTACAAACAGAAATGGAAATAAACAACCTAGGGCGATGGTAGCTTTTCTCTGAGAAGAGATGTGGCGGCTACATGCCTCTGAACTATGTTACAATGAGGCTCGAAGGCCTATTTATTGTTGAGAAACAATGGAAAACCATTAACATCCCAA
>APFE030582139.1:0-38123 GCA_000404065.3 Pinus taeda
TCCCTATAATACTAGTGATTACCCCATTACTATTGTAGTTGTACCCCTTATTAATATTGTTGTGCCCCTATTATCCCCATATTCTTATTACTGTGCCCCATAGAATCCCTCTATTGTTATTTTTGTGGCTTTATATTATTATTGTTAGGTCGCTTGGGTTATATTGTAACTCCTTAGACTCCTATATATAGAAAGGAGGTTTTGTCATTTGAATCATCCAAGAATGTTCATTTATGTAATGTAAAGGAGGTTGCCCCCTCGAAGAGGCTGAATTCTAAGGAGTTGATCTATCTTTTCTTGAGTTGGTTTCATAACATTATAACCATAAAAATTGTGCCCCACGTGGAGGAGAAAAAGCTAGAGACATGCATAAAAATGACAATATTATAATAACCTTGCCACAATTCAACAGTAATATCCATGCCCGTATGCAACTGAATATCTACTTAAATAAGAAGGTGTAGTTGAAGATACCACTTTGCAACTTAAAATGTGAGTAGAGTCAGAATTAGCTACCAGTTTCATTGTCTTACCTCATCCCACTATTAGTGTAACCACAAAGATCATCATATTACATGAACTCTTGTATGCATCCTGACGAAATAAACCTCTACTGTGTGTTTAGGCCAACCATGGACACATCACTCCACTCCCGCCATGCGTCTAAATTCGAACTATGTTGTGCTTTGCATCCATGGTTGACTGCAAAGACCATCACATTACATCAACTCACGTATGCATCCCAATGAAATCAACCTTTACTTTGTGTTTAGGCCAACTAGGGACACATCACTCCTCTCCCGCTAAGTGTTTAAAGTTGAACTTTGTCGTGCTTTACATCCACAACCAACCGCAAAGACCATCACATTACCTCAACTCGCGTATGTGTCTCAACGAAATCAACCTCTACTTTGTGTCCAGGCCAACAAAGGAAACATCACTCCTCTCCCGCCAAGCGTCCAAGTGTCCAAACTTACCTTAATCACATTTAATGAAGGGCAGTGATTATACTTGTTTCATTATTTTTATTTTTTTGAATTTATGTTGTTTTTGATTTATGCCCCTTTTTTCAAAATAGTCGTTTGGCTTTTCTAACCCATGGCTTCCAATAACAACATGAATTCAAATTATGAGAATGAAACAAATGACCATTCACTTCGCACTAACACGAAAAACATAATTTATTTTAAGATGAATAATTAGCCCAAAATAAATAAATAAACAAGAATAATAGTTGCAATGCAACATAGTCCCTGCCTATCGTTATCACTAATTAATTAATTAAACGTTTGCATTTCTATCTTGACACATGCTTCCTCCGCACAACCACCTACACAAAGCTTTCCGCATAGTGAAAGCTCTTCGCACATGCTACCTCCGCACAAGTTCCTTCGCACACACCTCTCCTGCAAAACTACTTCTGCACTCAATAGTACATTTTGGTCAATCATTGACATTCGAAGATGTTATTAATTAATGTGAGTCCCAGATGTCATGGGGAGGAAGCATTCCTTGCGAAATATGTTCCTAAATATTAATTAAAGAAAAGATTTGTATATTTATTATTTCAACATTCATTACATTTAACATTATTAAATAATGATTATACGCTTTTAAATATGTGCAGAAAGATGGTGTGTGCGAAAGGATGGTGTTTGTGGAGAAGAAACATAAACCTCCACACTTTGATGAAGCATGATCACTCATACTATTTACGAATCTCCACTTGTGTAGTTTATAGCCTAAATGTCCTGGCCAACGGGAACTCTCAGAAAAACAAAATAAGCTCTTGCAACCCTTAGATCGCTTTACATAGCCTTCATATTTTAACAAATGAAATATTCGTTGTTTGAACCCATGACCACGATAAAGGCATCGGTCGTATAATAACAACAACCCTGTCTAGGCCTACATACACAAGCTATGGAGATGATGGGTTTTTCGAGCTTCGAACAATATGCAGATGACAAATGTTGGAATTTAATTGTTGTGCGTATTTTTTAACATTTTACATATTTTGATACACATTCAAGTAAATTTCATTAATGATTTGGTAGAGTTATTGCCTGACGCTTTATCAATTATACAAACATCTACTTAGGCACACATTATATATACATATATATGTGTATATATACAATGGGGTCAGCGAGGGCACTGTTGGCACACATTATATATACATATATATGTGTATATATACAATGGGGTCAGCGAGGGCACTGTTGGCACACATTATATATACATATATATGTGTATATATACAATGGGGTCAGCGAGGGCACTGTTGGCACACATTTGCAGAGATATTAAGAGAGAAAATAGAAGAAATTAACGTGTAGAGAATTGCTAAGATAGTACAGAAAATAGAGAACAATATCACGATGAGAAATTTATGGAGCAAAGAAAAATGAATGCCTTCGTAGCTTTAAAAACAAATTTTAGATTCCAATTTGAAGGTAAAAGGGGCGATGGTGAACATATGCTATCACCTTACATCTGTAGAGATTTTTTCGATAAAATAACTATTAAAAGTGGTTCTGAGCATCCATTTATGAGATATTAGTGCCAAATTTGTGAGATGTTTTAGTTGAATCTTCCCAAAGAATAATATGGTAGAAAGATAAGCGAGGCTTCTAGGTTCCTTCAGAGATTTATTGAGGCTAAAATATCTCAATTTAAATGGTTTCTTTAATTTAAACATGTCGAGCGGAAGTTTTGGAAACATCAACGTGCTTGAGTACATAGATCTCACTAGTTGTGACAAAATTGAAATATTTCCTTCTCAAATTGCACATCAAACATCCCTAGAAAAGTTATATTTGGAGCTTAGAAACTTAAAAGAATGGCCAAGTGCCATTGGACAACCTAGCGGTTTGGAAGAGCTCATATTGAAATCCTCTATCCTGGAGACATTGCCGACTTTGCTTAAGAGTGACCTAAGGAAGCTGAAGTATTTGATGTTGGCTGAAGTATTTGATGTTGACGAACTGCAAGAAATTGAAACATTTTTCAAAGTTCGTTGGAATGTTGAAGTAGTGTGTGAAACTTTGCTTGTGTGGAGGAATGCTCTGCACAATGAACTTCCTCTACATAACTAGAGCAACCTAAAATGAGTGCGGAGTGTGGAAGTGTGTACACATTTCTCGAAATGTGGCCCCCACCTAAGTTTGTCTCCCCTACAACTAGAGTAAACTCAGTAGAGGTACCAAAGGCAACAAAAAAAGTGGTAAATACAATAATGGAAGACATTTAGACAGTAAATGGTTGTAGTTGTATTTTCCCTGTATAATTTGACGAGATGTCGCTCATCTTTTGCTCGAATTCCTCTAGCTCTCTAGATAGGCTTTGGGATCTTGTAAAGATAGAGCTTATAGTCTGAAATATGCATGTTGATGTGGTCTAGTTGGAGTGTGGATGAGTCATTTCTTGCTTTTCAGATTGTTGCGGTGGTTTTTATTTTGAAAATAGGTGCTCCTTTCTTACTCGTTCATTGATTGATTTTTTTGTATCGCGATTTGTGGTCGTCTGAAAAAGATAATGATAGTTATTTTTCCAGTAGGCATCATAGTTATTGAATTCAAATTGGAAAAGGTTCGGAGGTGCTATGTACTCTTCTATGTCGACGAATGAATGGGACTCCGTGGTTCCTTCAACTTCCCCATCAATACTAGTGGGCTTGAACAACCTCTCCTCATCTGAACAGGAGTTGTAACTATATTTAGACCATGTTTTGATATGGTTTGATTAAGATTGGGGAATATGTAGAGGGAGAGATCAAAATCAGTTAGCACAATGTGGCCATTGTCTTGGACCAATATGTTGTTTGGATTTAGATCTCTATACATTATTCCTTTCTCATGCAAATACTCAAGCATCAACACTACTTCTACCATATAAAACCTGCAGCATATCACCTATATTTGAGATTGTAGCTTATCTAGATATAATATAATTCATATATGTTTGAACATCTATTGAAATTATAAAAAAATATCAACAAATATATATGTTTTTTGTTGTTGCATAATATATTTGTTCCTTCTATTAGAAAGCAATAATACATTCAGACATTAATTAGATCCAAAACAATTTTCTGCATGTCATGCTAATTTGACGATATTAATATGTTTATAAATGTAAAATGTCAAATAGATAGCAGCAATGATTGTATCTACACTCAAATGCACAAATGAATCTCGTTTACTATAATGAACACTTTCAAGATCTGCAATTTCAGTACGATGTCCGCGTACATAGCACCTTAGGTTTTGTGTCAACAAATGAATGGATAAGCTTACAAAGCAAAAGCAAGAGAGTTAGATATTATGCCATCAATTACATTCGTCGCAAGTTGAAATCCAGAAGCCAGATAGAGGCATTGTTACCGAACAATACAGATGATGTGCAACAACATTTTCATTGGGTCCACAGATACTTCATAATTTCCTAGCGCTTGATAGGATCATTTTTCCTAGCTCAAGCGTCCATCGCAACTGGTCCCCTTTAAGCCAGAATCTAAGTAAGCCTAGCTCAAGCATCAGTGGTTCACTACATGATCTCTCATGGGTTTCTTAATGATCTGGTATTGTGTATTGTGGGCTCGTTTTTCTTTTCAACAACTTATAAAAAATAATATTAATGATAAAAATTATATAGTTATATCTCTCGGCAGGGTGGTTCCTCCTTCCAACAGTGTACATTCATCACTACCACTATGTTATGTTTATTGTGTGGAAGTTCATTATGCGAAGGAAAAAAGTTGTCAGTTGTAGGGATCACCACAAATTGTGGGGAAGTCCATTGTGTGGAGGATCTTTGCACAATGAACTTTCCCACAATTTGTGGTGGTCCCTACAACTGACAACTTTGTTTGTGTGGAGTTTTGCTTGTGCAGAAAGCTCCACACACTTGAAAAAAACTCCCATATAATCTACAATGTCGTAGTCTAACCAAACTACTTTTTTTTCCCTGAAAACCATGGAAGTTTCAATCATAGTTTTATAAAATCCAACATGAATTTTTCTAAATCCTAGTTATAGCTGTCAATCTTCAATATTTTGGGTGCCCTAGAGGTTTTCGATGGTGCTGAATCCATTTCCACCATCAAAAACATAATTCAAACACTGCTACTGCATGATTTTTTGAATTTTATTTCATGGATTCTAACTACTTTTGGCTGTCCAGGCAATTCCTTCGCCTCCATAGACGACTCCATCTACAATTAACATATTTTGTTTCATGCAAAATCTATCTAACAATGACCCTCGATTCCAGCTTGAGTGTGTACCACGTGATGACCATGGCGACAATCCTCTGAATAATATCAATGGAGATCAATATTATCACATGTTGGAGCCCTACATGTTGGCCAATACTAGCAATAACTCCATGACAATTGTCCACACTAATTACTAGGGTGCTAAATGCGATCTTTCAACTAACTATAACTTACTATGGTCGAGTTCTTACTTTTATATCCACCCAAATACATTCACTAATATCTTACTTTGGGGGTATTAAAATCAAAGTGTGGTGGACAATAATAGTACTACATCATTGTTGCATCAGGGAAGATTTTATGACAATGTTTGGTATTACAGCTCAGTACCAGGGGCTATGGAAACATGCCTTTGTGAAGCACATCTTCAAATACCAATTAGTCTAAACATGTACATTGATGGTGACTATTTACCAAGGCAAGAATAGGTCAATGATATGGATTTTGAGATAACATGGGATATCAACAAGAACATAGATCAAAATTGCAACGCTTGTTTGACGAGTAAGGGTATTTGTGGTTATGACATTTCTGAACCTACAAATTTTGTATGCTAACGTTTTGATGTCTCCTCGTAGCTCGACAAATGTGTATAGAATCCATGTTTCCATGTTGACTATATTCATTACACTAAGCATGCCCATATCACATTATCCTCACAATTTGTATAAGATTTAGCGACTATAACCAAATTCTTTTTTTTAAGAGGGTGTTAGGGTATTTTTGTTGGGCATGAAATAATGTTTCCAAAAGGCTTGAAACCATAAACTATCTTTGGGATGTGTGACAATGTTTGCGAGACTTCTCAATTAATTTGCTCATTAGCCAAAACCAAGGTTGCCACGGTCTGAAAACTACCATTCTCACAACACCAATCCCATCGTTACACCATGGTGTTTCCACATCAATCTACTCATAATATTCTCTCCATAAAGGTGTTTGATGCAAAGAACTTTAAGCAATTTGGAGCGGAGGGGCACGAGATGTCGTGAGTGATAACTCAAGCTGTAAAGCTACAACAAAGTATACTTTTAAATTTCTATGGTAGGACATGTGCCATGCACCATATATCATACATGTTGTCGTGCTTTATTCAAAACATATTTGCAATAATTATTATGCAGGTAGAAATGATTATAAGACAGTTTCCATTGGCAGCATATTGGTTTGATTATGGTCATATCATTTTCTATATAGTAGGTCAAACTTTTTTATTGCTTTTGGCTATTGCTATAGTTGATCAAAATCGTGACCTAGCAAACATTTTTATTGCTTTAGGCCATTGATGTAGTTGATTGAACTCATGACCTACCTTGCAATATTTTAAATTTTAACCACTCTAGTAGTTTGAAATTTTATACAAATGACTAGGTAAGTACCATCTATCAATTCGATTATAGTATAGTTTTAATGCTCTAGATTGGAATACTTAAGAGGACGCTGCAAGAGCGCTGCACATATGCTCCCATCATGTGGAATTGCTTAGATCCAATTACTTAGTGATAGATTCAACCGAAAGAGTTTGTTTATGTAAAATTAAGATAAGTGACACATTCAAGGGATGAAAAAACATTGGTGGAAACCATTAATTGTGTATAACACTATAGGTGTCATAGCAAACATATATGTCATCACTATGGGATACAACGAACATCACGTTAAATAGGGGATATATTCTCGAAATATTTTGAATCTAAGACACCTTTATATGCATTCCTAGTCTTATGGTTTGCCCCATGATTTCACACTCCAAAAATGGATGAACCCACAAGATCTTGGATTTGGAGATATGCATACACATGCCTTGCGCAACTCGATGCTCCATCTTAGTGATTTTACATATGGAATTTAAAATTAATGGGATGGAAAGTAGAACAAAATGAAGGTGATATTCTCATACATGAGCGACCATAATTGATCTCCAATTTAGGTCTATGTACATTGAAATCGATGTCGAATTCATAAATTAGTTGTTACTTTAAATTAGCTTGCCACGTGACCAATCCTATGTAGATCTTCTATATCTTTGATATCTAGTTCTATATATACAATATCACATCACACTCTAGAATAATTACCTTGCCTTGTTTCCTCGGCCTATGCTTTGACAGAGAAATGGTATTAAATTAATCCACACATTGAGATTTTGTAGAGGCTTATGATGTTACCAAGTTCTAAGTTTTCGTCTGAATGGGAAGAAATTTGAGGAGAGTTGACTGCCTTTCCAACATATGCTTTTGAAAATACATTATTCAAAACAATTGTTCGTGTTGAACTCAACTAGTGGATAAAATGAATACGTCGGTGAGAGATGCTTCACTTTTATCTGCGACAATCCACTGCCATTGCTAGAACTCTCGATCCTCCGCACAAGGAAGCCGTGTGGAATGAATTTATGTAGAAAATGGTAATGTGTAGGGTGTCGAACAAGTTTGAACAAAGCTTCGTACTCTTTCACAATGAGCTAGTTCATTGTGTGGGAGTGCGGAGCTCCACATCGTGTGCTAGAATTCCAATCGGTGATTAATTCAGATTAAGTGTGTTGGAATTTGGTTAAGCAATTCTTATAGGGGAGGAAGATGTAGTTGATTACATTAAACCAATTAATCTCTTTACCGTCATCATATGAATTGAGTTGCTCCGTTGTCGACTTTGAATTCTAGTCTTAAGTGTAAATGCATTCCTTACATTTTGCAAACCTTCGGATTTGACAACATTAGTGGATTCATTTTATATTAATAAATTTTCTATGCAGATAAAAGAAAAATAGTAAAGTTAATAATTATGTGAAATGAAAATTTTCTCAATGCGATGACTTGTCCTAATACACGGGGAGGAGAAAAATAAGCAGACTCGATGAATTTTTTTTTACAAAGGACCTTCACACAATTGTAATTGGAGCATTGTGTGTGATACAACATTTTTGAGAATGATAGGTGCGACCCTTCCCCTGGCCTCACCACCATGCACATTGCTGTGTTGCCTTAACTACCAAGCTTCTAGTTTATTGTAAGAGCATTGACACTGATTAACCATCACATTAAAAACCCTAATTGACATCACAGTGATATCAATGGTCCAGAACACGACGAGCATATTGACAGTCAAGGCATCAATACTTCAATAATCAAAGCGATTTCATCTTAACAGGGGAGGTTTGAGAATAAGTCTGCTAAAAGCATGGTTTGATTCCATCAGCTTGGTCTCTGCAACAACATCCCTCTGTTACTCCATTTCGTCTTGACATGAGAGGTATGAGAATAAATAAATTTGTTAAATATGTGGTTGGAGTCCATTGGCTTGGTCTTTGCAACAATTTTTATAAATAAATTCATTCCTATTTCGGACAAATAATTCATTGAGAATTACCACATGGCTTCTTCAGGCAGACTCCATGAGTCATTTTATGGAGCTTCCTTCGATGAAAGATCCGCACAATGAAAAGCCCTCCCTTGCCTACGTAAAGTACCTACAACAATTTATTCCATGCAATGAAAAGCCCCCCACCTACTTAAAGGACCTGGAACCGTAGAGCAACAATATAACATTGTGAGTGTCAAAGCACTCTACAAGGGAATGACCACTCACAAAAATAGTTGTTGTTGTTTTTTTTTTGTTTTTAATGAATTGTTAGGTATTGAAAAATAGTGAAAATAAAATGCCCTTGTTGATTGGTCTCTGCAACAACGCCCCTCTATTACTCCATTTCGTCTTGAAGGAGAGGTTTGAGAATAAATATATTTGTTAAAGACGTCTTTTGACTCCATTGGCTTGGTCTTTGCAACAACATTTATACATAAATTTATTCCTTGTTTCGAGTAGATAATTCATAGAAATTATCGCATGGCTTCTTCAGGTAGACTCCATGAGTCATTGTACGGAGCTTCCCTCGTACGGTGAAGGCTGTGCATAATGAAAATCCCTCCCTCGTCTACGTAAAGTACCTACAACAACGTCCTCCACGCAATGAAAGTCCCCCCACCTACGTAAAGGACCTGCAACCAGCTCATTTTTGGCATCATTGGGTGAAGCAGCACCATAACATTGTCAATGTCAGAGCACTCGCCAAGGGAATGACCACTCACAAAAATAGTTGTTGTTGTTGTTTTTTTTAATGAATTGCGAGGTATTGACGAATAGTGAAAATAAAATGCCCTCCAGTAAGGGATTTATGTCCCTTCATAGCTCACTCAGTGTTGACGGTGCTGGACCCGCCAACATTCAGGGGATCACCCCGATATGAAATCCTAACTAAACCTCACACCATTTGGTGTGGGATTCCCATCCGATATGATGGCCTTTTGCCTCAGCGTTTGCTTGTCAACACAGGAGAGTGGTCTGCTTCGTCTTCGAGTAGTGAGGTTCACATGCCTGGTGATTGCTCGTATTACTTGTTTCAAAGGTTCTTTCACCACAAAGGGAGAAGGTGGGAATGAGTCCCAAGTCGGATGGGAGGAAGTCCCAACTCTATTAGGAACACACAACACAATAGGACATTCACAGCTTTTGGAGGAGCAGTCCACATGGATGCGACAGTCACAACACACAAGGAAAGATAACATGCACAACACACAGCAGAGCAGTCCGTGCGAGTGTGATGATCGTTATAGCAAGTTTACGTGAAAAGTTTGTCTAATATCCAGGGAGGTAACCAACATGGGTAGGGCAACATTAACAACTTGTACAACACATTTTCATTAATATATATGTATTACAATAGTTGAATGAGTTCAAGTGTTAAACACAGGTTAAAGCAACATGTATTACAAGTTTTCAAGATTAGTCTTATAATAATTACAACACATGTGTGAAAACGCAATGGCCTATTAGGAGGCTTCTGAATTAAGAGAAATTCCTAAAACACATCGTTACACCATATATCACTAACCCTGTGTTCAGGGCGTTGGAGCCACTACTTACTCCTCAAAGAAAATATTACAGACTATCAAGAATATGTGGGAGGATCCAAGGTGAAAAGTCCTTTGCATGTACAAATGAGGGGGTATTTATAGCCAAGGGTGAAAATGACCCTTGTGGATGTTCAACTTCCCTCATGATTGTTTGACTTCTATGGCCTTTCAACTTTACATGACTCTTGATATGACAAGTGGGTCTCTTGGACTTCCACGTTCCATTACATTGATTGACAATATGGCCCACAGTAGAGATTCGGATGACATGACTCATGAAAAGACTCGACATGACAATGTTGGGACGTTTGTGTTGTTTCTGGTGCATGTTGAGTTGCAGTGCTACTGAGTGATGGATGTCCTCATGGTGTGTCATAGCTTCACCTCTGCATGGCATGGTGCACGAAGTCTTCAATGGTCGTTGGTTCGCTTGATGTCACGTTGGCACATTGCTTCCTTGCTCGTACTTGGTCATGCCAGACATGTTCGTTCATTCGTAAAAATGCGTGTTAATCCATTCGCGAACTCACGGTCATCCGTCCGCGAACATATATTCGCATGTTCGTCTAACCGTCTGTCCATCTGTGAACACATCCTTCCACGGTTGTCCGTCTACGAACACATCATGCATGGGTCATTTGTTTGTTCATTCGAGACCAAGTGCTCTTGCATGTTCTCTCCTTTGGATCCCATCTGTTGTCGCATCACGTTTGTGCATGTATCTGTATCTGCAGTCACTCATGATGAGACGAAATCAAATTCATAAATCTCTTAGTCTACCATGATGCATGGTCACTTCGGATGCAGGTGACTGGGAGAGCGGATAAGGCTAGATGGGATGCGGGTTCCAGGCACTGCTGGTGAAAACTGTGCAGGAGTCACTGGGAGATGGAGTTGAGCATGCTAGTCTGGTTGTGATTGTCTGCAGGATCTGGCTCGGCTAGCGGACAAATCTACCCAAGTTTTGGGAGGAGTAGTCCGGGTTGGTGGGAGGCTGGGCAAACAAGGACTACACAGTTTTTTAGAGGAGCAATGTCGGGCTACAAGGTAGCTGAAAAGTAGGCTCTGTGCAGTTTTTGATGGGAGCGGGCAGTGGGACGCTGGTCGGAGAAACTGTGCAATTCTTGGAAGGGACCAACAACGGGGCACTGGCGGGAAAAACTGTGCAAATGCTGGGAGGTTGGGTAGCTGACCACCTTTGCATATTTTCTGAGCTGAGTGGACTGTTGGGTAGAAGAGGGCTTGCTCAAGAAAACTGTGTAGTTTTCTGAGGGAACAACCGGTCAGTTAGTAGGTGACTGAATGGGAAAATTGCGCAATCTTTTTTTTGTGGGGGGGGTGACAAGGACGGACACTTGGTGTCTGTCTAGTCTGTCTACGAAATTTCCTCACTCAGTGAAGCAGGCATGGTCAACAACCTCTGCACAATTTTTGGTGGGAGTCGGTCAAGTCGATGACGGATGAAGGTCTGGTTATGAGAGGGTGGTCCGGTCGTCAGAACCTTAGAAAAATGACTAAGTGTGTGAGTCAGTGAAATGGTGCATACATGATCTTGCAAACACACACTCTCATGACTTGATGACAAGACGTCCCAAAACATCAAGAGACACATGCTCAACATGATTGACCGATAGTGTGAGCGACAAGCACGATGTGTGTGATCGATCATTGTACGGCCATGATGATGCTTGTGCAACATTGCATACGACTCTGTGTGTGAAAGTGACGGGTGTTTATATAATGAATACAAGACGTACACATGGAGCGAAGACCTTGTGTACGACCAGAACATGGTCGCAAGCGAGACATCATTATCAACATGGAACATTATCCCTTTGATTGAGGAAGTTATCCCTTAATTAAGGAGATAACGATGAGTTGTATTTGAGTTGTAATTAGTTAGCTCAGTTAACTAAGTTAAGTCCAACTAAATTAGTTCCAAAGAGTTGGAGGAACTAATTGTGAGTTCATTCAGTTAATGCATGCATGTATGCAACTAATGTTCTCCAGATAATTGAATATTCTCTCATAAATAACTCATGCATGTCAATTCAGAGAAAGGCCCAGTTGAGATCAAAGGCAGGGACAATGTACTATCAGTTGGAGGAATTTTCCTATAAAGGAAACTCATCCATGTAGAAGGAATTATCTCCTTCAAGATTGCATAGTTAGATCAGAGGTTAGTGAGTGTGTGAAGAGGCCAATTCACACAGGTGGTAGCACTAGACCCCAAGGAAAACTGCACAAGGAAATAGGAGGCTTGGAGGGTAGAGGAGAAGGTTTGTGAGAAGCCTTTGATTGTCTATGAGCAGCAGTTGGATTGCAGAGAGAGCGGGATAGCTTGTGAGCTAATTCTTTTTGTAATCTGAACATATTTCCACTTGTATGATAATACAGAGATTGAGGTTTTAGGCTGAGGCTTTTCCCGGGTTATTCTTCTTTGTTATGTGTGATTGATTTCTCATTCTCAGTTATATGTGTTCTCATTTATCTTGCTCAACTCGATTAAGCTTCTGCAAAGTTTGTTGTAGAGGTAGAACTTGTGTTTTGCTTTAGTCTATTGCATAATATGTTGATCTACAGTGGGAATTTCTACATGGTATTAGAGCAAAGGTCATCAGAGTTGTGAACGGTATATGAAGAAGAGAAATCGAAGTAAGAATAAAAAAAAATAAAAAATAAATAAATAACAAATTGGGCTGCGAGTTTGCAGAGTATATCTGAATTTTTTTGTGCAAAATTTTCAGAAACAAATAGTAGGTTTGGATTCCTTGCGAAAAAATACCCAAATTCAAAAAAAATATCGGTTGAATCGGAGTTCAGATGAGGGAGATATCGCTGATTTAAAATCCGCTCGTTTTCTAGAAAATTTCGTGACGACAGGAAAGATGAAACAGATTGGTGTGCTAGCCAAGAACCTGTATGCACTTGAGGTACAAGATACATGAAAAGCCTTGAGGAGCAAGGCAAATGTTGGAGACTTGGTGGTTAAGAGGGAGAGTACATTACCTCTCAACATGCAGCGCCAGAAGAAGTCCTAGACAATTGTGGAGGAGCCACAATTGGTGAAGCAGCTTCATGAGGTTGTGCAGCAGCCACAATTGGAGAAGCCGAGAGGAGACCGAGTGGAGGCATCCACTCATGCAGATACCTCCAGTAGTGGGGAATTTCGATCCAAGTGGGCAACGGGATCACATGCATCCATACCTCCAGGTGTGAGGTGGGGTGAAGTGAAGTGATAGTCCCAAGAAAGCTGAAATATGGGCAGAATCCTTGAGGTACCCAGCCTCTTTGATTAGACCTTGCTACGAGAGCCCTGACGAGGAGTAGCAGGACTGGCTAAGTGGGTAGGGACAAATGTGGATGGAGCGTCACAGGAAGCTTCAACATCAGAGGGTGTTTCGAGCCCAACAGGGAGGTCAGTTGGGAGATCAGATACTTACTTCTCAGTAATTGAGTTGCAATGCAACAGTGGGTGGCATGATGCAACATGATGAGAGGAGGTGCAATGCAGATGTAGTGCTGGGAGACAGTACCAGCAGTAGCACGGATACAACAGGAGGAATCAATGTGATTGATGCAGTCATAGATCAAAGTGACAAAGGCTAGAGTAGTCAGATACTGAAGAGCACATAGGTGCAGAGTTTCGGTCACCGGAGGCAATAGCAGTCAAAGACTTTGATGACAGAGGCATCATACTGATTCAGGTTGGATATTTTTTGTTTTAGAGTTGCTTGAGCAACAAAACTTGAGAGAAGTGTTGCATGCAGAACATTTCAAAGGTTCAAGATTAGGTTCGAGTTGAATGCCTTTCTTGTTGAGAGGGAGTGTTGAAAATAACAACAAGAAATGGTAAACATAGCATTGCTATAAATAACATTTCAGGATATACTCCAACTCTGTTGGAAATAGAAAAAAATAGAAATGTTAAAAATAACATTGCTATAAATAACATTTCGAGATAGATTCCAATTTTAATTAGTCCCTGAATTAAAATTCGAATTTGGTCTCAATAGCTGTTTGAAAAATAATTACTTAATTCATCTTGAGTTAATTAGTTGGATAAAGTCAAACATGAAGTCTTTGTGAAGACATGAAACATTATCCCTTTGATTGAGGAAGTTATCCCTTAATTAAGGAGACAAGGATGAGTTTTATTTGAGTTGTAATTAGTTAGCTCAGTTAATTGAGTTAAGTCCAGTTAAATTAGTTCTAAACAGTTTGAGGAACTAATTGTGAGTTCAGTTAGTTAATGCATGCATGCATGCAACTAGTGTTCTCCAAATAACTGAATATTCTCTCATAAATAACTCATGCATGTCAGTTCAGAGAAAGACCCCTTTGAGATCAAAAGAAGGGACAGTGTACTATCAGTTGGAGGAATTTTCCTATAAAGGAAACTCATCCATGCAGAAGGAATTATCTCCTTCAGGATTGCATAGTTAGATAAGAGGTTATTGAGTGTGTGAAGAGGCCAATTCACACAAGTCGCAACACTGGACCCCAAAGAAAACTATGCAAGGAAATAAGAGGCTTGGAGGGCATAGGAGAAGGTTTGTGAGAAGCCTTTGACTATCTATGAGCAGCAGTTGGGTTGCAGAGAGAGCATGATAGCTTGTGAGTTGATCCTTTTTTAATCTGAACATATTTCCACTTGTATGATAATACAGAGATTGGGGTTTTAGGTTCAGGATTTTCCCAAGTTATTCTTCTGTGTTATGTGTGATTGATTTCTCATTCTCAGTTATATGTGTTCTCATTGATCTTACTCAATTCGATTAAGCTTTCGCACAGTTTGTTGTAGAAGTAGATCTTGTATTTTGCTTTAGTCCATTGCATAATTTGTTGATCTATAATGGGAATTTCTACACTCATGAGGTGAACCTGAGTGCATGCAAACATCAAGTAATATTCTCGAAGGAGGCTCCAAAATTGGATGCGGGCCAAAATTTTGGAGGGTGTTGTAGCCGCTACAACACTTGGCAACACACTGGTAGAACTCCAGCTTCTCTGTTTTGGTTCATTGACAACACAGGCCCTTAGTATTTTCGGAGTATTGAATCGTTGTGTGGGTTGCTTTGGCTTCCCCACTTACCCAATGGACATATGTGGTTCACCGTTTTCCAACTCAGTCGAACACAACACAAATTTCAGCTTGATCACAGTGTTTCAAAATCGGGAAGGGCAGTTTGACTCGCAGGTTGAAGATTTTTCAGAGTATAAGATTTCATCTTTGGTGTTGCTCCGCTTCCAGCAGGCCTAGATAGTACCTCGACGAAGTCACGCAGGAACACATGCATTGCTCCACTGCCAGCGAGCCTAGTCAGTACCCCGGTGGAGTTGCATGCTTCACCTCTCTGCGTAGGAAGCCTTTCTCTTCTTTCGACTTTATATTTTTTAAGAGGACTGTGCATAGGCAGTTATTTATTTTTGGGCGGAAGAGGGATCTCGACTTATTGAGAGCAGAAGAGGTTGTTCCTTCAAAGAAGCATGTAAGACCTCTGACATAGGTTTTCTCGTTTAGATATTTCCTCTTCTTCATTTCTACTAGTGGGATGAGCATGAAAACACAAAGAAGAAGACTGAGTACAATCATGGGGCTTCCCGGTGTGGACATTGGTTCATGGTTGCACCAAAGTTCCCCTTGCAAATGGCTCATATTTTCCATCAAGACTTCATCGGCCGAAGGTTACAACCAAGCACAAAGAAGATGAATGCAGTCTTGGCCAAGTTCTACAATGTCACAAGTCTCTCAGATTTCAGCCACATACTCATTCAAAATCCATAACTTAGTAGTTGGCAACATTTATTTCCAGAAACAAAAATAGCAAGGTATCAAGCAAACAAAACAAAACGTAAACAAAAATAGTAATCATAATAAACAAACAAAACATAAATAGTAAGCAAAGCAAACAAAATAAAAACAACAAGCAACAAACAGACTATGTACATGGCACGGGGTGTGGCCCAACCTACTGAAAGTAATACTTGAGATCCTGGTTGTTGACAAGAATATTGATAATCCTTCCATCAAGTGATTGCAGATGATACGTGTGTGGGCCAAGCTTCTCGTGGACCAATATAAGACTATTAGGTTCCGCTGCCGGAACTTGGTGGTATTTTGAAAGGCCTTTAGATGAAGACGACACTACTGCTTAAGATACTACGGGCAATATAGGCTCTGATGATGGCACGAGGTAGTTGTTTTTATTTCAGGAACGGTTCAAGTTTATGAAATCAATGCATAAACAGATTCCCTTAGATTTCTTATGTACATAACTTAAATTAGAAACCCATGTATGGTGACGAACTTTGTAAGTAATCTCAACATCCAACAACTTAGTCAATTCTTTCTGTACAAGGGGTTCAAGAGACATATGTGTTTTACCCAGTTTTTGCCGCAATGGCTTGGCTCCTCCTTTGCTTGGAATCCCGTGTTGGATTATTCGTGTGTTTTATGTACTTAGGTCATCATATGCCCATGTGGACACATCCCAATACTGTTTGATCAAGCGAACAAAGGCTTGTCACTGCTACGGTGTGCAGTATGCACTGAGATTGACTATCTTTGGATCATGATTGGTTCCCAGGTTTCTCTGTTAGTTCGTAGTGGTGGACCTGTGGGTTCTGTTGTTTTTTGGCCCTTGAGAGCAGTTTTTCAAGTCATAGAACTTGTTGAGAGAAATCACGCCCTTGGGGATGGGGTTTCCTTTCTTGCCATCAGTTGTAGTTTGTAGGGGCTACGCGTGCTCATCTTCGTCAGTTGTTGTGTCCTTGAAAGCATCAACATTGTTCATGGAGTGCAGTATCTGTTGACCATCACCAAAAATGCGTAGCTCAGTTATTTTATCAGAGACAAAAGGCTTATACAAAATTTCAACAGTACATCTATCCCTAAGTAGTGACATGCTAACAACTGCATTTTCCAAGGAATTGGCAGCTGTAATATGCGTTCTTAGCACAACAATGGTATTAAATGCTTGGAAGTTAGAGATCAACTGCCATACCTCTAGCTGGTAACTTTTGAGATGAGCTGACAAACAATGAACGGTGTTACGTACCTGTCATACCACTATTTCTGAATCACCTACCACTTTGAGTGCAACCACGTTGAGGCTAATGGAATTTTACAAGCCCAACATGAGTGCTTCATACTCAACAACGTTATTTGTGCACTCAAATTCCAAGCAGCTTAAAATCATGTGTTTTCGGTTTTTTGGGTTGACCAAGATACACCTGGCCCCTGAGACATCATGTGTCTTTGATCCGTCAAAATACGTGGTCCACAACTCGTCTGTACACGGACATTTGACGCACTTGCACTGCTGCTACTGCTAATACTAATAATGTTACATTGTACTATACATGTTTCATTTCCATCATTTGGGTAAGGAAGGAGACCCAACTATGTGTTTGGTGGGGTTGGAGCTTGCCGTGCAGGATAACACCCCTACTTTGTTTCCAGGAGGCAGTTGCCAAACATGAGTTCTGTGAAGGCCAACAACTCATTCTCACCATTGATGGGAGTGACATTATGCTTCATATACCTCTCAGATATCACCCATATTTGAATGTTTTTGCCCTTGTACGGAATCCACATGTGTGACTAGTCCGTAGCAAAATATTCGTTCAGCTTGTTGGACCAGTGTCTGTTGCGTAGTAAACCGTATGCTTCTAGTATGTCCACAACAACAATGTTGATGCATTGTTGGACTCAATCGTCGTGAGATAGTCGGATGATAACATCTCGGAGCTCACCAATGGCTAGTACAGGTGTACGATCAAGTTGGATGATTTGCGTGGATGTCTTGCTCCATTGTGCATTGATATTTTTAGCAATGAAGAGCGACATGACGTTGGATGTCGCGCCAGAATCAACCAAGCAGTTGTGAACATTGCAATTGAAAATTTCAAATGAGAGCAGGAATGGAGGGAAACCTGAGTTTGATTCTTCCATTTGGAGTGTGTTTATCACAATTGAAAGTGATCCGGGAGGTGTGCTTGCTCCCTTGCTAGTAGAAGCTGTGTTGTCCATTGTTGTTTGTCCTAATGCGCACAACAGGATGTCTCGTTGACTCTAGATCTTAGCTAGCTTGAACAAATTGAATTTCACGCGAGTTTTCTTCATATCATCCATAATGTTGTAGTCCAAAGGGGGTGGACTCACTGGGGTGTCCGAGGTACGACTGATGTTTGTGTTGTCCGGTGGAGTATTTTTCAGTTTGCTGCTCATGAATATACTCATGTTCGTCGCTGTCTTCCTATGCTCGCTTTGCGTTTTCTGCTTTGGGACGACTGGTGGGTCAACCTTCCTCATCAGCAGTCTAACCTTTTCTTGCATTTCCCCAACTGTGGGGGGAGCCCCTTTACTTCTGAGATTGTAACGGGCATCCTGCTTTTGAGGTTGCATCTCGGTGTTTGTCTCCAGCCCTGCCTGCAAGCACTGATACATGTTAACCACATGCCTAGAACTTGATGGCTCACCAGGTGAAACATCTTCATCATTATTCACATCTCTCGATTGTTCCTGCATATTGTTGTCTAGTTCGAGTATGTGACTGTGTACTGAGCTTGCGACTTACTTCCCGTTTAAACAAGAATTCTCTAGGTGGAAAACTTTGTGGAATGAACATAATTCAGGATTTGCGCATCAATTGAGTTGGAACACAAAGTAACACAAAGATCTATGCAATTTGGGTCAGGAGATGGTTGTTGCCTGATGACATGCTTCCTTGTCTCTGCCTAGGTGGATGACTATTCACAGAAGTGTTTGTCTTCCACTGTTTGAGCTCGAACACTTATTTTGTCAAGTTCTTCATGAGGTGAGTGAGGGTTTCGATATTACTTGTCTCTTTGTCTCTACCTTTGCTCACCGTTGCTTGGGACTTCTTGCGTGTGTATTTGGAGTCTTTTGTTGGTTCATCATCTTGGATGACTACAATTTCATGCAAGTATTTTTCAACAATGATTGCCTCTTCATAGTTTTCTAGTAGTGTTGGCTTCACAGCTCACTTGATGAATTGTGCAATGCTGGTCGGCAGTGCAGATGTGTAGTAGTCAACAGTGATGGAGTCATGAGGTTTCGTGTCCGCTGCAAACTTGTTCAAGATGCGCAAAAACCTTTGATTGAAGTCTTTGACCCTTTCTTTCCCTCCATATTTAAGCTTCCCAACTCTTTAAGTAGCATGGATGGGGTCTTGTCATGAACGAATTTCTCAAGAAACATACATTTGAATGTAACCCAGTTCTGTGTGGAGTTGACCAGAAGGCTTTGATACCATGTTGCAGCACGACCGTCTAAGGTACATGGGAACAATTTACATGCTACATCATCGTGCCGTACCCCAAGGGTGTGCATTTGCAAGTAGAAGTTGTCCAGATGGTCTTTTGCCTCCACTATACTGTCAGGGTCGAACTTGATGTTAATTCTCTCCACTCGCCTTGGCATCTTGTGCAAAGCACCCGGGAGAGCCAATGGACCTTGTGTCATCCATTCCAGATTTTGGTCAGCCATGTATTCTTCTTCTTCATCCTCCTCCTCCTCTTTTGAATCTGAGGGTTTCAGCTCTGAGTCTATTGGTTCGTCTCCACCTCCACCTCCTCCGCTGCCTTCCCCTTCACCTCCTGTACCGGACTCTGAGCCTGAGATTACGAGGGTGCCTCTTTCTCCTTGTTGGAATATTGGAGGCTCCTCTCTATCTTGAATAGCTTCTGTTAGACCTTCAAGTGTGGCAAGAACTGCTTCTTCCATTGATGATACAACAACTCCTGTGGGAGTCATTTTTGGCTTTCTTGATGCGATTGGAAGATGATGTATGACTGGGATCAGTCCAACTGCTTTTGCAAACTGGCGGGTGATGGGACGTACAAAGCGAAGGTAATGATATGGAATCTCGTGTTCAGTATTGGGAGGTGAGAAGTAACCAACTGCAGAGTCGCGCGTAGGTGAGAGGGAGTGTGAGTTACTACCTTGACTAGATGGTTTATGAGTGAATGTGAGAGGACATTCAACCATAAACAACTGGCGGCCCTCCTTCTAGCACCAAAATTGTTGATGGTGTTGGACCTACCAACATTCAGGGGATCAGCCCGGTATGAAGTCCCAACTATACCTCACACCGTTTGGTGTGGGAGTCCCATTTGGTATGATGGCCCAGTTTCCATTATCTTAAAGATTTGCCTCATCTCTTGCTTATCAGTACAAGAGAGTGGTCTTCTTTGTCTTCGAGTAGTGAGGTTCGCGTGTGTGGTGATTGATAGTGTTACTTGTTTGTGTCAAAGGTTCTTTCACCGCAGAGGGAAAAGGTGGGAGTGAGTCCCATGTCAGATGGGAGGAAGTCCCAACTCTATTAGGAACACACAACACAACAGGACGTGCATAACTTCTGGAGAAGCAGTCCACATGGATGCAACCGTCACAACACACAAGGAAAGATAACATGTACAACACAAAGTGGAGGAGTCTGCACGAGTGCGATGGTCGTTATGGCAAGTTTACCTGAAAGGTCTGTCTAATGTCTGGGGAGGTAACGAACATGGGTAGGACAACATTAACAACTCGTACAACAAATTTTCATTAATATATATGTATTACAACAGTTGAATGAGTTCAAGTGTTAAACACAAGTTAAAGCAACATGTATTACAAGTGTTCAAGATTAGTCTTACAACAATTACAACACGTGTGAAAACACACTGGCCTATTAACAGGATTCCGAATTAAGTGAAATTTCCAAAACACATCGTTACACCATACATCACTAACCCCATGTGTGGGGCAATGGAGCCACTACTTACTCCTTAAAGAAAAATTAGAGACTCTCAAGGCTATTGATCAGGTGCTCAATATTTAGCTCAAAAAGAAAATTTCTAAGAATGGCTCGGAACTTGAATGACTGCGTCCGTATCGGAAAAACGATCCTAACACAACTTGTTTTGTCGAAAACCAAGTTTGTATGAGAAAATTATTGTGTTCCGATCGCTTTGTTAAATAGGTGAAATTTGGAAAAAAAATGCCTAGTCATTGCATAGTCAGCAGTCCATACTGCTTACGTGGCAGGTGACTAGGCATGGTCAACGTTGGTCAATGGAAAATCAGGGATGGGCGAGTGGCATTATCTGGTTGGGTTGTACAGGTGATTTGTTGGCGCATTCTTATTTGTGGATTTTTGGGCCAATGGAAGAATGCCACGTGGCACCTCCCAAAGGTCAGATTGGTGGTATTTGCAGTGGAGCAAAATATATGGTGGAAGTCGGGGTCAAACCCATGACACCCCGCACACAAACTCTACGCCTTAACCATCTGCCCTACACAATGTTTCTTACCCATTAAGTTCACGGTGTATATGTGAAGTGTAAAGGTTTGGAGGTTGGCGGTTAGGGGAGGGCCAGCCCGTAAGCCAGCCCTCCTCCCATGTGAACACAGCACAACAAACCACGAATGGTTGCATTTATCCGATGGCTCCAACCATAGAAACCTACAATGGTTAACTTTATCCCATGTGAACATTGTTACAAACCACGCGGTGACAATTGCGTTAACCCCGACCATCAGTAACCACACCACTCTGCGACTCCATGTGAACGTTATCACTGTAACTTTAACGGTCAGTTGACGGTTCCGGTTCTACTCCAACAATTTTGCGATGGTTCCACATGTGAACACTGCAACCACAAACTGTCAGCTAATCTGGCGGTCAAGTTAATAGACTCCTCCAATATTGCGACATTAACTCCTCATGTGAATAGTCTATTAAACCGTCGAAGGCTATGGTCTCAGTTAGTGCTAAACTAGGATTAAATTTAATTAAGCACAGTTAAGCCTTAATTAACTATGAGTTAAACTACTGGTGCCCCCAAATTCAAGCCTACCACCAAATTTAGCGGGACTAACTGGAGATATTCCAGAATTAGAGGAAAAAATGTAGGAAAAGACTGATTGAGCTCTATAGAAGTCAAATTTCGACCAAATTGAGCTCAAAAAGAGGTGTTCTTGGATAATTTGGACATTCTGAACACATTGGTGTAGGTATTAGGAGCCATAAAGCTTTGTAAAACAACATTTTTTTCCACATTGAGCTAATATAAAGGCCCAAGCCATGGAAGCTGGTCCAAGGAGATGTACCCCAGGAGGGGTGAACTCCTTCATCAAAACACTGTGTTAATGTGTCTCTTTTATGGTTTATTATACTATGAAGTTTGTTGTTTAGTATTCTTTTTTGAAGCTATTTTGCTCATGAATGTATTTTTAAACTTGAGGAAATTTACCTGATTATATGCACAAATGGCTAATGAAACCTCGGCACAAGAAGCAATAATCAAGCATATGTTTATAAATATGTAACCGTTATTAGCACAACAAAACTAATCTTACAAAAAAATATCAAGATGGTATCAGAGCTTAGGTTGAATTTCTTGATTTCTTGAGTTTGTGCAATTATGGTTTTAATGGTTGCAAAATTGTGATGCTTACAAGGTTAAAGTTTCAAAAAGGAGAAGGGAAGTTATTGGTTGCAACTCCTGAGGTAATGCCCAGAAGAAGGAGAGCCACAAGGCCATAATCTCCATGACCCAAAGTTCAAATTCCAACTTCACTTGAAACTCCACAAGTTTTTCCTTCAACTGAGATTGAAGAGGTACATGCAGTACCAATTTCTGAGCCTGAATCCATAGCCATTATGTCTGGAGAAAGAGAGTCTGAAGGTCCCTCTTCAAAAGAGGAAGAATTCAATAATTTTTTCTATACTTTGACTGGGATGGTTAAATTCATCTATGAAGAGAGGAACACTAGAATGGTTGGAGAGAGTTCTAAACATCCACATGGAGAAGGAAACTCAGAGGACAAAAAAGATGAGAAGAAGGATTCCAAAGGGAATGGTGGAAAGACACCTCCATCTCTACCATCCTCATCACCTTCCTCATCATATCCATCATCTCACACATCATCATCTTCCACTACCACCACTGAAACTACCCATACTCATTCAAAAACCCCAAAATGAAAGACTCCATTACTAAAATTGGACATAGAATTCGAACTTCCGATGTACAATGGAGAGATGAATGCATAAAAGTTGGACAATTGGATTCGAAAGTTGGAGGTATACTTCAAAATTCAGAACCTTCAAGAAGATGACATACATATCCAGTTGGCTTCAATGAGGCTAGAAGGAGCTACATCAGTTTGGTGGGAGGCAAAGACTCAAGAGGAAATGAGAATCCATGGTAAGATTTACATCACTTAGGTTGAATTTGTTTATGCAATTAAAGGATAGTTTTATCATTTTGCCTAAATGCAAAAAGCCATTATGAGTTGGCATAATTTTAGGCAGCTTAAAGGGCAAATAGCCCGAGATTATACACAAGAGTTTAGGAAAAGGGATTTGTTATTATGAGTGAATTTGAATTCCCAAGATACACTGCTGAAATATATTGGGGGTTTACATTCATATTTGAAACATACTATTCTTATGTTCAATCCAAATAACTTAGATGAGGTATGTGTGCAAGCCACACATTTTGAATCTAAAGGAAAGAACATTCAGGAAGAGGGTAATAAGAGGGAGCCATTCAAGGGTAAGGAGAAAGTGAAGGGTGGAAAATGGAAGGGAAAGAAAAATGCAAGTGTGAAGAAAGAAGGGGAGAAAATAAAACGTTGTTCCGAAGAGGGGCATGATGAAGCCACTGCTGGAAATTGCATCCTGAATTACGGCCTAAGAAAAAAAACAACAAGGGAAAACAAAAGACGACTGCTAACACACAACATGACCTTGGTTCAGATTCTGGTGATGAGAACAAGATTTCAGCCATGGTTACAAAAGGAAAAGAAATTGTTGCAAGCACTAGTTCATCACATAGTCAAAACAACACTCCAAATGAAGAGTCAAGAATAGAGTTGTTTCATGAAGAGTGATTTCAAATCATACAAATATTGATGCATTATTTGAAGTGGGTCATAATCAAACTTGATTTCATAAGACTTGGTTAAAAAACTAAACCTTGAAACTCTACCCCATCATAAGCCATAACCATTGGGTTGGATAGTTAACAATGCAAACTTACAGGTTTCAAGGAAGTGTTTATTCAAGTTTGCCATTACTGAAAAGTTCATTGATGAAGTTGAGTTAGATGTAGTTCCACTTGACATCTCAAGAATCATTTTGGGTAGTCCTTTCCTGTATCATAGAAAAGTATTATTTTATTGCCATGACAAAAAATACACATTGCTAAAGAATGGGGTGGAGTACATAGTGAGAGCCCATCGCAAAAAGCTGAACATTTCTTTGGTTAATGCAGGGCAGATGAAGAGACTAGTAAATGTAAGTAAAAATTTTGTGCTTCTCATGATCAAGAAAAATAAAGATATTGATTATGAATATTTTGTAGGTTGTGATGATAAATTGAAATCTGATTTGTTTGATGTGGTAAGAAAGCATGACAAGATGTTTCAGGAACCAAAGGGGTAACCCTCCAAAGAGGGGAATTCAACATGAGATTCAATTGTAACAAGATGTTCCACTTCCAAACATAGGCATGTATCATATGTTGATTATGGAAAGCTTGGAAATCAAAAGGCAAATTCAAGATTTGTTGAACAAAGGTATCATACACCTATCTACTTCGCCATGTGGTTCGCTCGTTGTCTTGGTGCCAAAGACAGATGGAACTTGGAGCATGTGTGTGGATTTTCGTGCACTGAACAAAATCACAGTAAAGAATCGTTATCTACTCCCAAGAATTGATGATTTTCTTGATCAATTGAGGTATGCAAAGTATTTCACTAAGTTAGATTTATGAAGTGGTTATCATCGAGTTAGGATAGCTGAAGAATACATTTGGAAAACTGCATTTAAAACTAAACAAGGATTGTTTGAGTGGCTTGTTATGCCTTTTGGTCTTACAAATGCTCCAACTACTTTCATGAGGGTAATGAATGATGTGTTGATACCATTTCTAGATGATTTTGTCATTATATACTTAGATGATATCTTCATATTAAGCAAGCCAAGATATGAACATGTCATGCATGTAAACAAAGTACTTGATGTCTTGAGAAAAGAACAATTGTTTTTAAAGATGTCAAAGTGTGAACTTGGCAAGACTTCTTTAGTGTGTTTGGGACACGTTGTTGGAGGAGGTGAGCTGAAGATAGACCCCTCTAAGGTTGAGGTCATTCTGAATTGGCCCAAGCCCAATACAGTTACAAAGGTAAGAATATTTTTAGGGGAAACACAATATTGGAGAAAGTTTATTGCTAATTTTTCTTCCATTGTGACTCCATTACATGCATTGACAAGTGTCAAGAAAGTCTTCCATTGGGGAGATGTACAACATAAAGAATTTGATGCTTTGAAGCAAAAGATAAGTTCAACACCAATATTAACACTTCTAGATCTTAGACAGCCATTCGGGATTCAAACGGATGCAAGCGATTATGCCATGGGAGCAGTTATATTGCATCATGGTAAGCCCATATCATTTCATTATGAAATCTTTAATGGAGTTGTAACTAAATATCCCACATATGAAAAAGAACTTTATGCATTGGTACAAAGTCTTAAGAAATGGAAGCACTATTTGATGGGGAAGGAGGCCATCATCCATACCGACCATCAACCATTGCAGTATTTACAGTCACAGTCAAAGTTGCAGCAGTCACGACATTTCAGATGGATGGGTTTTCTACAACAATTTCATTTGGTTATCACGTATAAAAGGGGAATCTACAATAAGGTAGTTGATATGCTTTGAAGGCCTATTGTAAATTCATCTATTATACTCAAGCATAATTCTGTTTTGCATGAAAGTTACATAGAACAATATGTAAATGATAGTGACTTTCAAGAAGTATATGCAAGCTTGAGTTAAGGAAATCAAATTGAAGAGTTGGATTATCATGTACATGACAATTTGTTGTATTACTTGGGCAAGTTGTGTATTCCAGAGGGAGAAATAAACAATATTGCAAGGGAGGTGCACACTTCATTGGTTGTTGGACACTTTGGTGTAGGCAAGACAGTAGCGAATCTTCAAAGATATTGTTATTGGCCACGCATGTTGGATAATGTTTCTTGTTTCATAAGAGGATGTTCTTTATGTGCTACAACTAAGCCTAGAAATATAAAACTTGGTTTATATACTCAACTTTTGGTACCTTCACATCCATGGGAGAGTATCTCAATGGATTTTGTAGTAGGTCTTCCATTGTCAAGGAAACGACATGATTACTTGTATGTAGTTGTAGATAGGTTTAGAAAAATGTGCATACTAACACCATGTAAAAAGCAAATTACAGCTAAACAAATAACTCATCTTTTCTTCCAAAACATTTGGGTTCATTTTGATCTTCCTAATTCTATTGTAAGTGATCAAGATTCTCGATTTGTTGGGAATTTTTGGTCAAATTCGTGGGACATGATGGACACAAAGTTGAAGAAGAGTACAACCTTTCATCCACAAACAAATGGACAAACCAAGGTGGTCAATAGAACAATTATTCATCTTCTTAGAGGATATTGTAGCAAACATCCCAAGTTGTGGGATGAACAGTTTCATTACATACAATAGGGAAAAGCATTCTTCCACAAACACATCGCCATTTGAGGCATGTTATGGGTACTTGCCTCAATCGCCATTGGACTTCATCTTTGAGAAAGATGTTTCCATCGATGGTCATAGTGACATCGATAAGGCAAGGAAGCTCATAGAGAAAATTCAGTTGATACATCATAAAATGCAAGAAGAACTTGAGAAAAGTCAAAGCAGCTACAAGGCAAGGCATGACAAACACTGGTTTGATCATAAATTTCAAGTTGGCGACGAAGTTTGGTTATATATTAGCAAAGGGATACTTCAAGGGGAAGGTAAAACGCTTAAACCAATTCGTTGTGGTCCTTTTAAAATTTTGTAAAAGATTGGTAACAATGCATTTAAGCTTGATTTGCCTCCTTATATGCAAATATAATATGTTGTTAATGTTGAGAATTTGAGATTGTTTGAGCCTCCTTTGGTTGATGATCAAGGAGAGCATGTTCAGCTACTACCAATAGATGATTTATCGCCAGAATATCTAGATGAACTTCAATAGGATCTCATACTTGACAAGAGAACCATGACTTCAAAGAGAGGGGATGTCAAATACCTTAGAGTGGGGCTCAAGGGAAAAAAGAATTCTCAAGCCAAATGGTTGTATACCAAGAAGGTGAGGGAGTTGTACCCTCACCTCCTGAACAATTGATAGTATCTTTTGGGGTCCAAAATGCTTCTAGTGGGGAGGAATGATGAGGTGCTCAATATTTAGCTCAAACATCAAAATTCTCAGAATGGATTGAAACTTGAACGATTGCGTCTATCTCAAAAAAACTATCCTAACGCAACTCGTTTCGTTGAAAACCGAGTTCGTATGAGAAAGTTATTTTGTTTTGATCGCTTTGCTAAACAAGCGAAATTTGCAAAAAATGGCCAGTCACTGTACAATCAATAGTCTGTACTACTAACATGGAAGGTGACTAGGCATGGTCAACATTAGTCAACGATGAATCAGGTATGGATAAGTGGCATTATCTAGTTGGGTTGTACAAGTGATTTGTTGGCGCATTCTTATTAGTATATTTTTGGACTAATGGAAGAATGTCACATGGCAGGCCCATAGGCCACCACGTGGCACCTCCCAAAGGTTGTATTGGCAGTATTTACAGTGGAGAAAAATATATGGCGGAAGTCGGGTTCGAACCCACGACCTCCTACACACAAACCATATGCCTTAACCGTCTGCTCTACACAATGTTTCTTACCCATTAAGTTCGTGGTGTATATTTGAAGTGTAAAGGTTTGGAGGTTGGAAGTTAGGGGAGGGCTAGCCCTCCCCCCATGTGAACACAACACAACAAACCACAAACAGTTGTGGTTTATCCAGCACCTCCAACCATACAAACCCTCAACGTTTAATGTTATCTCGTGTGAACATTGTTATAAACCACACGATGTTAGTTGCGTTAACCCCGACGGTTAGTAACCACACCACTCCCCGACTCCATGTGAATGATATCACTGTAACTCTAACGGTCAAACGATGGTTCCGATTCCGCTCCAATAGTTTTGCGATGGTTCCGCATGTGAACATCACAACCCTAAACAGTCAGCTGATATGGTGGTCAAGGTAACGAACTCCTCCAAAACTGCGACATTAACTCCACATGTGAATAGTCTATTAAACTGCGAGAGGCTATGGTCTAAATTAGTGTTAAACCGGGATTAAATTTGATTAAACATAGTTAAGCCTTAATTAAATATGATTTAAACTGGCAGCAAATTTGGAGGTGCCCCCAAAGTCGTGCCTACCACCAAATTTAGTAGGACTAACTGGAGATATTCCAAAAATAGAGGAGAAAATGTAGGAAAAGACTGATTGAGCTCTAGATAAGTTAATATTCGACCAAATTGAGCTCAAAAATAGGTTTTCTTGGCTAATTTGGATATTCTAAACACATTCGTGCAGATATTAGGAATTAAAGAGCTTTGTAAAACAACATTTTGTCCACATTGAGCTAATACAAAGGCCCAAGCCATGGAAGCTGGACCAAGGAGATGTAGCCCAGGAGGGGTGAACTCCATAAAAACATTGTGTTAATGTGTCTCTTTGATGGTTTGTTGTACTGTGAATGTTTGTTGTTCAGTATTTGTTTTTGGAGCTATTTTGCTCATGAATGTCTTTTTAAACTTAAGGAAATTTACCTGATTGTATGCACAAACAACTAATGAAACCTCAGCACAAGAAGCAATAACCAAGCACATGTTTATAAATTTGTAATTTTTATTAGCACAACAAAACTAATCATACAAGAACAAATCAACTATGTGGGAGGAGCCAAGGTGAAAATTCCTTTGCATGTACAAATGAGGGGGTATTTATAACCAAGGGTGAAACTGACCCTTATGGTTGTTCAACTTCCCTCATGACTGTTTGACTTCTATGACCTTTCAACTTTAAATGACTCTTGATATGACAAGTGGGTCTCTTGGACTTCCACATTACATTACATTGATTGACAGTACGGTCCACAGTAGAGATGTGGACGACATGACTCATGAAAAGACTCGACATGACAGTGCTGGGCATTCATGTTGTTGCTGGTGGATGTCGAGCTGTAGTGATGGATGTCTTCATGGCGTGTCACAACTTCACCTCTGTGTGGCATGGTGCACGAACTCTTCAATGGTCGTTGATTCGCTTGATGTCGCGTTGGCAAGTTGCTTCCTTGCTTGTACTTGGTCATGCCAGACATGTTCGTTCATTCGCAAAAATGCTCATCTGTTCGCGAACACACGGTTGTCCGTCTGCAAACACATCTGCGCATGTTCATCTGACCATCTGTCCGTCTATGAACACATCCTTCCACAGTCGTTCGTTTGCAAACACATCATGCATGGGTCATTTGTTTGTTCATTCGAGACCAAAAACTCATGTTCTCTCCTTTGTCATCCCATCTGTCGCTGCGTCATGTTTATGCGTGTATCTATATCTGCAGTCACTCATGACGAGACGACATCAAATTCATAAATATCCTAATCTACAATGATGAATGGTTTCTTCAGATGCAGGCGACCGGGAGAGCATACAAGGTTAGCTGGGATGTGGGTTCCAGGCACCGCTAGTGAAAATTGCGCATGAGTCACTAGGATATGGAGTCGGGCATGCTGATCTGGTAGTGACTGTCCATGGGGTCTGGCTCAGCTGGCAGACAAATATACTCAAATTTTAGGAGGAGCAATCCGGGATACTAGGAGACTAGGCAGACAAGGACTGTGTAGTTTTTGAGAGGAGAAATGCCGGACTGCAAGGTAAGTGACAGTTTTTGATGGGAGCGTACAATGAGACACTGATCAGAGAAACTACGCAATTCTTGGAAGGGCTAAAAGCGGGCAGTGGGGCACTGGTGGGAAAAATTGCACAAATGCTGGGAGGTTGGCCTGCTGACCACCTCTACGCAGTTTCTGAGCTTAGCGGGCTGTTGGGCAACAAAGGGCTCGCTCAAGAAAACTGTGCATTTTTCCCGAGGGAACAGTTGGCCGACTAGCAGGTGATTGACTGGGAAAACTAGGCAATTTTCTTGGGGCGAGACAGGGACGAACACTTGGTGTCTATTCGATCTGTCTGCCCAATTTCCTCAGTCAACAGGGCGGGCATTGTTAGCAGCCTCTGCGCAATTTTTGGTGGGAGCTGGTCAAGTTGATGACAGATGAAGGTCTGGCTGCGACAGGGTGGTCCAGTCGTCAGCACTTCAGCAAAATGACTAAGTTTGTGAGTGAGTGAAATGGTGCATATGTGATCTTACAAACACACACTCTCATGACTTGACGATAGGATGTCCCAAAACATCAAGACACACATGCTCAACATGACTGATCAACAATGCGAGCGATAAGTGCCACGTGTGTGATCGATCGTTGGACGACTGTTATGACGCTTGTGCGATAACGCATACGACTCTAAGTGTGAATGCGACGAGTGTTTATATAGTGAATGCAAGATGTACACACGGAGCAAAGACCTTGTGTACGACTAGAACATGGTCACAAGCGAGACATTGTTATCAACATGCAATATTGGTCTGTTGAACAGTCAAGCAAGGTAGGTGTGCAAACTCATACGAGCTCATGGGGTGAACCGAGTGCATGTAAACATCAAGTAAGATTCTTGAAGGAGGCTCCAAAATTGGATGCGAGCCAAAATTTTGGAGGGTGTTGCAGCCGCTACAACACTCAGCTAATCGAAAATTAGAAATATGATTTCCAGAAGAGTATAAAATTATTTTTAAATTTACGCGAAAATCTAAATAATCAACATTTTCCCAAAACTTTGGTTAAAATTGCAAAAAACACAACCAAATAATTAGATTCAATGCACTTTGACCACGAGTTGAATCTTAAAGGTAGGGATTAATAAAAATAAAAATACATTCGATGGATAAAAATTATGGCATTTTACATCATAATTTTTTTAATTGGTTTTCCCACTTATTACACATTAAAAATCATGGGATTGAATAGATATTTCACAGAACGACACATATTTATCAATTAAATTTGTGTAAAAAGTATTAGCTTTATTATAATTCTAACATGTTAGTTTATTTAAAAATACGTGAGAATTAATATTATATAGAAATTGTTTATATAAATTAGGTTTATCTAATATTGTAATACATTTTTTTGGTTGTTATATATGATAATAAAAAAGTCTACCGATATTAAATTTTGATAATTTCAGTCAATTTAAAATTGGGAAAAATTCTTGAGGACATTGTTCCACCATGTAAAGATCTTGGATTATTGGTAAGACTTTGCTTATACATGAAATCTTGACTAGATTCCTATCAAAATTATGGTAAGAAATAAAGTCTCTTTGCTACAGTATTAGCTTGCTCTTACAAAAGCTTTGGTAATCCTTAAACACCAAACAAACTTGCTTAGATCTTAACACTTTCCCAAAAGGTTGTATATATGTCATTAACCATACTAAGAGATGGAGGGGTCATAGATGCAAGAGGGATCATTATTGCTGCCAGAGGAAACCAAGAAACAAACTCTACATGGGGTCTTGAAGAATCTTCAAATAACCAAACTAAAGCTTACACTCTTCTTTATGGCCTACTCGCATTTGAATTGGGAATAAGAAGTTTAATAGTTATCTAGGGTTCGAGTTTAATAACCATATAATGGTTTTGAAAGCCCTCCCTTCTAATAATAGGTCTGTCTCCATTATAGCTTGGTCTCGAGTGGAAGCTAATCATCTCCAAAAGATCCCATTCTTTCAGGTTCCTTTAGATCAAAATTTGTCAAGTAGATAATCAAGATAATCAAGCCGCATAACTTTGAGAAATGATTCTAAAGAAAAGAGGGACGTTATATTATCACCCCATCCCTTATTCTATCTCATTATCAAATCATGACCGATACACTCGCTTTAAGTAACCACATGACGCACAATCAAGATAAATGGGTTGCATTTGAGGTGAAGGGATTGAACAAGACTTGTGTATAACCCTTTCACATGCATGCTCTTAACTCTAGCCTACTTGTCATGCGGAAAGAGTTATTTTTGCGGACAAACCTAACCTCCCTAGGAGTCTAAGACTCTCTAGTGACAAACAAACCAAACAAGAGCAATCCTTCTCTAAACACACATTATTCTATGAGAGATCAAGTGTTTTCCGATCTTACCTTAGGTCCAACGCTTGTTGTAGCAGTCCAGCCTTGCTGATCCAGATGAGCTCCTCCTTCACTTTAAGACCTGCATACACTAACAAAGCAAACGATTACATAACACCTGAATAGTTCATAAAACAAAGCATATTCATCACATAGACCAAGGAGTACATGAAATAATTCATTAACAACAAATCATTGAGAAGAATGGACTTATTTGTATTAAGGAAACAAAAAAGGAACCATTACAACCTGAGCCTTGGTGTTGTGCAAGCTCCTCCCAGGGTCCAACAAGAGATTTCCTCTACTTTGACAAGCTCACCCACTTCCAATATAGCAACAAGAAAGGATGGTAATCTCTCCTCACAAGTTAAAAATGGAAGTCCTAATTCCAGCAGCATTTACCCTTTGAATGTTCAGCTTTCAACCTCCCCTCCTCTGGCCCAATGCCTGTATTTATAGTGTTCTAGAGGAAGTTATTCAGTTCCAACATCAATGGGATACTCCCTCTTTTGGATCGGGTAGCTCCTCTCTTGATGGGATAAGTTCCTCTATCATAGGGATGCATGAACCATCTGGAGGCGCTCAATACACGTCAAACACTCTTCTAGAAAGCTCTAGAAGTGACCACAAGTAACTTTTTTAAGATGAAACTCGCGCCTTTTGACCTTTACAGGGTACGCACCCATCCCTTGACTTACAGAGCGTACAAGTACACAGGTACAATGAGCTTGGGTGCGTACACGCAGGCAAGGTAGAGAGAACCTACGTACCCAGAGATAAACATGTTTTTAAGTGACTTTCTCTCTTTCTGAAGTTTGACATGAAGAGCAGAGGTATGAGGCTTGACAAGGAGGATAATATGACTATTGATGGAGCCATATTAACTGCAGATAGTCATGGTGACAAATTTCAGTGTAACACCACATATGCCTACTTATCTATGTTAGGGTAGTTGATTTATGTGCCTTATATTCCTGTACTCATGAAAGATATAGGACGTTCATCGTTTTTTCCATCCTTCTGCGTGAGGATGGTGGCTAAGGACAAATTCAAGGCGAAAGTGTATAATATGAAGTCCTTGTTGAAGTCGGGCTGAAGAGGGAAGGGTCTTCAACGATATGTCACTTGATACAATCGAAAGCCTCATTTTCTTCCTGGTTCCATTTAAGCACTAAATATTTCTTAATCATGTTATTCAACAACTTAATAATTTGGGCAAAACCTGAAATAAATTTGCGAATAAAATTGATTTTACCAAGGAAAGATTGCATACCTTTTTTGCGCTCAGAAGAGGGATCTATGTTATTGCTTTCATGTGGTCAGGATCGGTGATGATTCCATCTTTGGTGATGATATATCCAAGGATACTGAAACCACAAATATTCTCTTCTTGGGGTTAAGTGAAATCCCATACTTCCAACATCATTTGAAGATTTCCTTAAGGTGGTAGAGGTGGTTGAACCTCATTTTTTAAAAGATAGTGACATCATCGAGGTAAACCACGATAGTTTGGCCCATTAAACCCCTGAAAGTGATGTCCATTTCTCTCTGGAATGTTGGCGCAGCGTTAATAAGTCTGAAAGGCATGCGACGGAAGGTGAACATTTCCCACTTTGTCCTGAAGGTTGTCTTTATATGGTCTAGTTCAGCTATCAACACCTGATTGTAGCTGGAGAAACCATATAGAAAGAAAAGCATTTCCAAACCTGAAATTGTTTGGAGGATCTGTTCCATGGACGGGACTAGCTAATTGTCTTTGTCCAACACCCAGTTGAGATTCCAGAAATTGACACACAAACAGATCTCTCCAGGCTTTTTTTGCACTTCGACAAGGTTTGAAACCCATGTAGAATGTCTGACCTTAAATATGATGCATTCATCTAACAACTTCTTGAGCTCCTTTTGGATGAGGGGTTCTAATGTGGGATGTACTTTCCTAAAATCTTGTTGAAATGGTTTGACCCCTTCTCTCGTAGGAATGACATGTTGGATTATTTGTGTATCATAAGTATTTAGATCATCATATGTCCAAGTGAAAACATCCTAGTAATTCTTGAACAAGATGATGAGAGACTGTGTTTCCTCGGAGGAACATCCCATCCCTATTTTAAGGAATTTGGGGTCGGCTTCAGTCCCAAGGTTGATTGGTTCTTGTGAAAGGATCGAACTTTGTGTCTTGGTGTTCAACGCCCTTTCGAAGTGGTTTTGTATATCAAATCATTTTTCTAGTCTAGCCACACCTTAGGTATGGGGTTTCCCTTACGCTAGTCTACCTCTTCCTGCAAGGACCTTTCATGTTCTTCCTCCTTAATGGCTGCATCTTTAAACACCCCCGCATTTTTCATGAACTCCAATATATGTTGGTCATCATTGAAAATGCTTAATTTAGTTACATTATCATCGATAGTCGGTTTATAAACAATTTCAATTAAAAAACCATCCCTACGAGGTGTAAATATGGCTGCTACATTTTCGAGAGCATCACTAGCAACATTATTTAATCTAGGAACGAAAATAATATTGAAATCTTTAAAAGCACCGATTAGGAGCCATAACCATGCTACTAGCTCTTCAGTTGTGGTGATAACAATGAATTGTGTTTCGTACCTGTCTTGTAATGATTTCAGAGTCGTCGATCACCTTCAAACATTCCTCTTTCATATCTATAACTTTCTTGAGGTCGAGGATCAATGCCTCGTACGATGCAGTGTTGTTGGTGCATTAGAACTCCAACCTGTAGGAAATTAAAAATATGTTCCTTTTGGTATCCATAAGGATGTGGCCTACTCTGGCTCCACCGTGAGTCTTGGACCCGTTGTAATATAGTGTCCATATTTGATCATTAAGAACGGGTGGGTCTAGAGTATGCATATTTCATTGTCATCGGTTGGGGTGTGCGATTAGAGCTCTAACAGAGTACCAGGGGGAATGGTTGATGGTTCAGATTGGTAAAAACTCATCATTGTATCATGGAAACACACCCCTAACTCTTCCTGGGCGAAGCTAATTGGCTCATTGGAGCCTTCAAGATCAGTGACTGTATGTTTCATGAAAGGTTCACTACTAACTCTGATTTGATTGTTCTTTCCTTTATAGGGCAACCACAAGCTAGACCAGTGTGTGGAAAAGTAACCTTGGATTTTACAGGACCAGTCCCTAATGAGTAACCCATAGGCTTCCGAGATGTCAACCACAATTATTTCGATGCACTGATGCACCCGAGAATCAGAGGACAACCTAACTATTATGTTATTCAATTCACTGATGGCAGGGACTTGGGACCTATCTAGTTGAATGACCTTAACATTTGTTTTCTCAGGTTGGATGCTTAACTTCTTTCACACTGACCAGGGCATAACATTGGTTGATTCACTAGAGTCGACGAGAAAATTATGCACATTGTAGTTCAATATTTCAAAGGTTAGAAGGAATGGGGGACTTGAACCTCTCGAGTTTGTGTTTGTGGCATTTATAATGGATTGGAGGTCAATCACGACCTGATATCAGCTTGAGGAGTTAGTCTTGGACAATAGGGAAAACTTGGAGGAAGCGAAAGAGGCGATGAAGGTTTTGGCAATAAACTTGCACTGACTGGTTATCTTGGCAAGCTCATATAACCAAATGTTGGCTCGTGTCTTCTTCATGTCCTCAATAATATTACACTCCAAGTCCATGGAGGAAGTGTCTTCTAGAGAGGCTTGTGGGAATGAGTTGGTTTGAATTGCACTAGCCTTGGTCAAGCTTCTAGACACAGTGTTGTTTCCTTTACCATCAACCAAGGGATCATTCAGGCTTTAACCGAGTGCCTCATCAGGGGAAGGGGTGGACGGTTGGTTGGTGTTGTTAGGTGGAAGGATCATCCTTAACAGATCCCTTTTCTTTTCTTCCATGGTGGAGTCTAACACTGGCCCCTTACTCCTGAGGTTGTAAGTTTTAAGAGGCTTCATGGGAGGGGTGTCTCCTACAATGGCTTCTTGAACGGTCTGAATCTCCTCCTAGTGGATGACATCGAATGCTAGAACAATGGACGAAGAGTTTTCATTGGGAGGAATCGCTTCCTCTTCTAGCTCATTTGATTCCTCCTCGCCATCCCCTATGGCTTGATCTTCCAAGAACTGGGTCACTATGGAAGTCATGTTGTGGAGCCACTAAGTGCAGGTCTTTTCAGAATGAGGGGCTCGGTTGAAAGTGTAGAAGTTGTCTTTTCCTAGCTCTTCCACATTGAAATTTGTACTGGACCCCTCAGACGATTTAGCGGGTGGATTATTGGTCTTTTGAAAGAAAGGTTTCGTGGGTTTCCCTCTTAAGGAGGATTCACTATTCTCTTTTCAACTCAAAAACCTCATTCATCAATTTCTTTGAATATTTTTGTAACCCTTTGAAATCAAAGGAATCCTTGTCCTTATCGACAGGCTTACTAGTCAAGGCTTGATTTTTCTTGGCATATTTTTTAGTTTCATCTCGTGAATCATGCTCAAGGGCGCCTATAGAAAAAAAAAACCTTCTCTACTTCAAGATTTGTTGCAAAGTTCTCTGACAAGGTGGGTTTAGCCTTGCGTTTGACGAACATAGTGATGTCTCACAAAAGGGCTCTGGTGTAATAATCAATGGTGATGGAATCATCAAGATCCACATTCGTCAAGAACTTATTTATGATGGTAGTGAATCATTGATTGAAATATTTCACCTTTTATTTCTTATGGCATTTTAACGTACTAAGCTCGTTCATGAGTATAGAAGGCGTCTTATCTTCAAACAACTTATAAGGGAAGGTTTTCCAGAATTCTTCCCATGTTCGAATCAAAGCTATAGGTAGTGGCCTTATTTTCGAAAGTGTGGGGGAAATGGTGGCAAGCCATGTCATCATGTTGCACTCTCATAATTTGTAAGGCTAGGTAGAAATTGTTGATATGATTTTAAGCTGAGGTCACCTTCTCGGGGTCGAATTTCGAGAGGTGTTTCTCAGGATTGTGAGGCATTTTGTGGAGTTGGCCTCGGATGCCTAATGGTTTTTAAGCCATCCAAGCCAAAGGTTGATGCTGATTTCCCCTTGGTGGGGGAGGAAAAATGGAGTTATTGGGATTCCCCTCTAACTCACTTGCTATGCTTGACCCCCCACTAGTGTGGGGAGGGTGCCTGCCATTTCCATAAGGAACTTTGACGTGTCCTACATCCTAGGTGTTTCTTTCATGTAGAAATTCCCAGCTATAGATCACCTGATAATGCAATATACTAAAGCAAAATACTTGATCTACTTCTACAACCAATTTAGCAGAAACTTAATCGAATTGAGCAACATCAATAAGAACACATATAACTGATAAGAAGGAATCAATCGCACATAACACAGAAGATATAACCAGGGGAAAGCACCAGCCTAAAACCCCATCTCTGTATTATCATACAAGTGTAAATATAACCAGCATTACAAAAAGAATCAGCTCAAAAGCTATCATGCTCTCTCTGCAATACCTGTGCTGCTCATAGATAGTCAAAGGCTTCTATCTAACCTCTGGTCTACCCTCCAAGCCTCCTATTTCTTTGCACAATTTTGATTGGGATCCAGGGCAGCCACTTGTGTGAATTGGCCTCTTCACACACTCACTAACCTCTGATCCAACTATGCAGTCCTGAAGGAGATAAATTATCATCATGGATGAGCTTCCTTTATAGGAAAAATATTCATCCAACTAATAGTACGATGTCCCTTCTCTGATCTCAACTGG
>APFE030582144.1:0-13655 GCA_000404065.3 Pinus taeda
GAGATTTTCAAATAATTTAAATTTAATATTTATAACAACTCTCACCAATTTAAATAAGAAATTCCTGTCTCTAAAGATGAGGATAAAGAAATGTAAGATAAGGCTTCATGTGATTAATTTACTTTTCCCTATATTTAGTATCTATAAAATTATGTTATTTAATATGGACATTGAAATATTATTTAATATGGATATTGAAATAGTTTACTAATGGTTGTGAGTAAAATATTTTTTCTTATAAATGTAATTATGTTTTAAGTGTCACATGTAAATGGAACATAGAATGAATTATACATAATGTAATATCAATAATACTATTTCTTGCCATGTGAAAACATTACATTTCTTCCTTGTAGTAAAAAGTAAATTGTTTTTTTACACTTACTACATTTCTTCCTCATAATAAAAGCTTTTTTTTTTACTTGTTAATAATTGTTTTTTATTTTCCATTACTTTATATATCTATATAAGGTTATATAAGATTAAGGTGTAAATTGAAGTATTGTAATTATGATCGACATTAATTTCTTTTGTTATTAATATTTTAGATGTAATGTTCAATGACATCTCTCCCATACTGAATTGTAGGGAGCCTCTCAGCACAATTAATTTAGATTTAATATAGCTTAAAAAAATTATATTTTTATAACATTTTTTTTTTACTGAAGTTATGAGATTTTCAAACATATAAAATTTAATATTTTATAAAACTCCTTACCATTAAATTAAAATTGTCTCTCAAATACTTGTAGTTGGTATTTGTTCTATTCAGAAGTTCTCCCTTAAAAGAGGACAAATGAATTTTTTTCTAGTAATAAAGATACTACCATTTTGAATTGGCTATTTTGTTTGTTATTTCTAATTATATAGTTTAAATTAACTCCTTTTTAATAATAAATATGAGTTAAATAATAGAAAAATGATAATATATTGGATTTAAACTTTTTACAAATAATATATTTCATTATTTCTTAATGAACAACCCAAAAAACCTCATTTTTTCCACATGCTTATCATGAGCTAGTCACTAAAATTCATGTTCTTCACATTTCTCCAAGCTAATATTACATCATGTTCACAATGATAAAGACGTGTATACTTTAAATAATTTAGGTATGAATACATAAAAATAGACATTTATTTCACATAATTTAAATAGGAAAAAAAAATTTATCACCAAGTCTATTTGAAAGTCAAACAAATGCCTCTTAATCACCATCACAAATTAGGTGTGCTTGATATGTTCCTCTTGCACAAGTGTGGTCATATTTATCAAATGCACCACAAGAATAATATTTAAACATATAGTTATAGCTTGATGTGTTTGATAACATGAACTTTCTGTACTAGTGCTAAAATGTTATACATGCACATTGGTGCATAAGTGTGACACACCGCTACAAAAGTTTAAATTTGTGAACTAATAGTGGTGCATAAAAGGTATTTGTGCACCAATTCCAATATGATTATGTTTTAAAGCACACTAATGTGGTGTGTGACTGTGTTTTTTGGGCCCACTAGTGATTTTTTTTTTAATTAAAGGTTATGTTTCCATATTAACAAATACATTTTTCATTTAATGAAAAAGGTTGTGAATCTTAACAATTATATTGTAAAATGCCAACAATACAAATAAAAAACAATATAATTAGTGAAATAATGACAACAAAAACATACAACAATAGTATAAATGATGAAATAACACAAGTACATATCACTCTCCATTATCACCACCCTAATTATCTTCCTCACTTTGCATGATAACATTGTTGTTCTCAAAAATATGTTTTGATCGAGGGTCGTGTCTTAATATGAACCACCAATCCTTATCCAACACATCTGGGTCCACCTAGTTGCAATGTTTTGGGAAAACATAAGGCTCCGTAGATTCATGCCACATCTTTCTAGAGTTGATAGATATCAGCCCACTATCGTGATCTTCCTTTACATTATTCTGATCAAAGGTGTCCCACCACTTGCACCTAAAAATAACACATTGGAACAAAGAGAAGTATACTTGAATGATCTCTTGTATCTTTACAACATTTCCTAATATCCCTTGCATTAGGTTTTGATCGTGGTGTCTAACATGACTAGATTGGTCAAACTCGACTTCCATTCCATATTATTGTGTCATACAACCATCATCGGCATCCTCTGGGTGAAATTTATGTCCATATGCTCATATAGATGGGAACAAATGCACCTATAAAAAAGTGAAAAAAAAAACATAGTCATATGTCTCATAAATCGTACATAAATGAATATATATATGTCTTTGTGTGTGTGTGTTACAATTCAAAGGTGCAGTATAAATTTAAAACTATATAGAAAGACAATATAATTACCAAGTTGTTCCATCAAATCCTTATGTTTAGTACATCTTCTTCAGCATGCAGGTAACAACCAGATGCACAATATTTCTCTCTGATTTGATCAGTAGGCCAACAATTAGGGCATGTCATTCACATATTTTCTTTTAAATGATAAAGATAAGGCACACTTCTACCATTCAACAGTTTGACTTCTTTCATGTCATTGTCCCATTTCATATTCTTCTCTTCATACAATGTGAACAACGGTTGTGTTGCTTCCACATTGTAAAGATTGAATTTGTTAATGGATTCAATTTCTAAATTTTTTGATGATCAAATCAAACCAACATATATATAGTATGCATGAGATCAAAATGTGAATTAATATGAAGTTCAGTGTGAATAGTTAATATGTAGTAATTTGACAAATGATAAGTCTACACTTACTCTTCATCATGCACCTCTTTCCATTTGTTTCGAGAACCTCCCCTTCACTTTTGTCTTCATCCCTTTCATCGTCCCAAATTGCCGCATCTAGTGAGTCATTGATCTAATTGATGTACTCACTGGAATTATAAAAAGACTCATATTATATATACCCCTCTACCATAGACCCCTCATGTTGTTCTCTTTATCAAGAAAAATATTTCAATTTATTGATGTACCTCCCTAATAAGAACATCTAATGACAAGAAACGACCCCAAATAATTCAACCTCATCTACTAGGTGAATTAAAATATGAATGTGCAGGTCCATGAAACTCCTTGAAAACCCCTTCTCAAACATGCAAACAATCTCAAATATCTCTTGATGCCACCATGGAAAGCTAGCCATAAGAATCTCCTTTAATGTGATCCAATGTACAAATGCAGATTATTTAGATATGGCACGTCGTAGATCTTAGGGGAAGTCATGATTCACATACCCAAGCATGAGCAGAGAATAATGACACCTCATATTAAATAGTACGTTATACAAAAATTAATTATAAAATATCCCATTAGATAAAATAAAATCATGTTTTTGACATACGTACTCTTAGAAGTTTCAAATGGTCATGCGATTTCAACCCTGAGAAATGGTTTTCCACAATGAAGCAGTGACATAGTGAATACCCATATAAATAAGGCACCCTCACACTCATTATAACTTCCTTTTCCAAAGAAATAGCATCTTTCTTTAAAATCCATGGGACATCAACTTCTTTGAAAGACTAAGAGGGACTAGTCGCTTCTCTAGTTTCTTGTCTTCTCCAATGTTTCTTTTTAATTTCTAAAGAAATAAGATCTCTCCTAAGAACCAATATGTCACTTTATTTCAATGATATGTGCCTCCATAAAGAAGATGAAACATTTTTAAATATATTCATGGGATATAGTAAGTGGGAAATATTAAGATGCTCCCAATATGGGAGCTCATAAAATATTGATTTCCTTTTCATTCCAATGAAAAATTTCTCAAGATAGGTGTCAAAGAATTATGGATCATCAAATATAGGCTCCCCATTTGAATTGAACATTTTTGGAAATCACTTCTCTGTATCTCTCTCATATGCTATAACCCATTTAGTTGGTGTCATTATTGCATACCTTTGGGTTCTCTCTAGTTTACCATTGAAAATGAATGTTTCTCTTCTGTAAATATTTTCTTCTGGGAGGAATACCCTAGAGCAGTCATACACTGGCTTTCATAGAGGGTTGGACCACCTAGCCTTCAGAGAAGATCCACAACATTTACCTCCATGATACTCTTTTTTTATAAAACCTATGAAATTATTGCATATAGGTCGACACATTGCTAACCATGAAGATCTAAATAATTGCAACTAATTAAATTAATATGCAAAACAGTATTGTTACTAAAGAAATCAATAAGAATGTGATTTACCATAGAAAACGCCTAAACCTGAATAATCATGTATGGTGTAAGAACATATGCCATACAACATAAAACTCCTCCCTATTGTGATGAGTCTTGATACATCATACACATGTATCCCTCCCCATAATTCCTTCAATTCATATAGCAATGGTTGTAAGTAGACATCCATATTCTTCACTTGTCTTCTACCAAGGACAATGAGAGCCAACATAATGTTCATTCTTCATGGACAACCATTTTGGAATATTGTTATTGATCACTACTACAGGCCAAACATAATAGTTGGTGTTTTGGAGGAAATATGGGTTAACGCCATCCATTGCCATGTTGAGTTGTGGACTTTGTACTTCATCCTTGAATTTTTCAAGCCATGAGAAAAATTAGAAATTAAAATTTGTGTGCATATCTAAATTTAATCTGGAAAGTATAACCACAATCTGAATTCCAATAAGTTTTCAAACCATTTTTTAGGAATAAGGTGACTTTAAGTGGAAAATGTATACTATGAACTATTGTAATTCATGTGGATGAATCCTAAAGGATAACTTTAGAATAATATTCATTTATATGAAATTGAAATTTTTGATAACTTTTAAACCCAACAAGTGTACTTATCAAAATAGAGCTTGCAGATGCAATTAAAAAATTAAGAGCACTAGGGAATTCAAACAATACCTGCACTAGTTTTCGGGATTCCAAAAAAAATGTTATCATATTAGTGCTCTTCTACAAAAACACATTGATGGGTTTAAAAAAAATGGTGCCCCTGTTGACATATTTTAGAAAATAACAACAAATTAAACTCAATTGATGCTTTTATAACAATTAGAGAATGAATGCTTTTAAATAGAAACTGCACTATTTCATTAAAAACAAAAAAATTGCACCATTTTTGGATTTTGAAAAATAAACATAAAAAGAAATGTATGATTCATGTCGGTGCACTGAAAAAAATTGGTGCCCCGACCATGTCGATGCACTTCATTATCAAACACATTGATGTGTGGAGAAATTGAAAAAAAAAACTTGTTTTATTTTTATTTTTTAAATTAAAAAATGAGGAGTAATTGATTTTCCGATATCTAATTTCATAAAGTATTTTAAATAGTAAAATTTAGTCACCATTTCATTATTTTACCCAAAATTTCAAGAAGTGATTTGCTAGGAGACATATAGGAACATACTAAGTAGCATGTGCACAGTATAAACTTTGGAGAACATATCTATTCAGAAATCATAAGCTAAAAGGTATGTGATCAACAAAAAAGTTGTATATTAAAAAGATTGTAAATTGTATGTTCTTTATATAATTTTTTTCAAATTCTGTGTAGGGTTTTAATAAAGAGAGCTCATTTATAAGAAAACATACTGAAAGCAGTATGGAGCTGCAAATATTTGGATCCGCCAAAAATATAGAAAATTGAAAGCTACAGTGATTCACCAAAACCATGGATAGAAAAAAATTTTAATTTTACTGTTAAAACATTTTACAATTTTTGTTAGATTTATTTACAATCCCAGAAAAAATAAAAATAAAAAATAAAAAAATGTTAAAAACCTTGTATAGTAAAAAAATTACCATAGATTTTACTAGTAATTTTTTTTATGATTTTCTTGCCTATTTAAATTTGATTAAAATTAAAACAAAACCAATACTTACCTTAAGCCCTTGCTTCTTCTTGCAAAATTTTACCTTAGGGTTTAACTTCCTCTACCACTTCACAATTAAGGTTTTCAATTTAAACATTTTAGATTTAATGGGGTTTGTGTACTTACTATATATAAGTCATTTGACATGTAAAGTAGGAGAATCAATTATTGAATTAGATCCAAACCTTATAGGCCATCCCCATTTTTTTTAAACAACTATATGCTCTGTGGTGTGCCCTCTAAAATATAACGCATCGATTCTGGGTGTTATACAAGACACTAGCATATTGTAACACTCTTTATTTTGTCTAATCTGGTAATCGTTGCTCTTTATTTTGTCTGATCTGGTAATCGTTGCTCCTAGTGTAATATAACAAACTTATCCGGGCGTTATACAAGACAATAGCATATTGTAACACTCTTTATTTTGTCTAGTGTGGTAATCATTGCTCCTAGTGTAATATAACGAACCAGTACCCTCTAAAATATAACGCATCGATTATCCGGGTGTTATACAAGACACTAGCATATTGTAACACTCTTTATTTTGTCTAGTCTGGTAATAGTTGCTCCTAGTGTAATATAACGAACTTATCCGGGTGTTATACAAGACACTAGCATATTGTAACACTCTTTATTTTGTCTAGTCTGGTAATCGTTGCTCCTAGTGTAATATAACGAACCAACGCACATCTTCTAAATAACGTCGTTAATAACCTCATTAAATCAGTTTATTCTTACAAATAGCATTGTAATAATTTAAAATTATTTTTAAAAAATGATTTTTCATGATGGAGCTAAACAATTAAATGCTCGGTGTGTGTTAAGTTCTAAATGCACTAGTGTATTTATTAATGCACCGGTTACCAAAGTTTTTTAGTTGAAAATTATTTGATTTAGTTGTAAAATATATTTAATGGCTTATGTATTGAATGGTAAAGGTTATATATTGATAACAAATGTCTCAGAAAGTCTCAAGTAACAAAAATATTGATCGACACAATGATAACACATAAAAAAAAAAAACAGAGAAGACAAGTTCTTTGTAAATCATTTACAAAATTAATGTCTGAACTATGTGTAAGTTTAACTAATATGTATTGGTTGTTGTGTGCCATGCAGAGCCACAAAATTAACAAGGTCAATAAGATTATTTCTAATCTAAGTGCACAAGAGTGTTTCTAATCTAAGTGCACAAGAGTGTAAAATCTTGATGAAAAAATTATAGAATGATGAATCAGGTGAACGAAAAAATACTTTTAAATATGAGTTTTTTTTCCATTAATAATATACTTAAGAATATTAGATAACATGTTTCAAAAAATCTATTAATTCATATATGTTTAATGTTCTACAGGGAGCAACAAAGAAGGAAAAGATCAATGTCATTCTAACAAAATAAAAAATATATAACATGTAAATGATGGTGAATTGGTCCTTAGATCATCTGAAGAGGTGTTAGAGGTTAATGAAAGCGGGAAATTCTTTTAGAGAATTATGAGGGATCTAGTGGAATGAACTTATAAACGTACATTCCACTTACAATACAAAAATCAACCCAATGATTCTATGAACGAAATTATAAATAAACTATAGGAAGTGTTTCCAGAGAAATGTTCAATGAGACATGTTAGACTTGCAATAACCAAAAAATACAACAACAAAAAAAAATCATTCAAAAGGTAATATTCCTAATTGTATAAAATTATTCTAGAAATTTATATATATATATATATATATTATATATATATATATATTATATAGTACAACCATTCATTTATTAATAACTATTTGTTATATAGTAGTTTCATATATCATTATAAAAATAGGTTTATTAACTTTTTGGTGAATGTTAAGAAAACCCAAATGATCAAAGCACTGATATGCAAAACATAATTGTAGGAATGTCCAAAAAAATGTATAAGGAGATAGTCAATGAAATCCACATAATTTCATCACAAGAGGATCTATCTTAACAACAATGTGCTTCAAATGTATGTAATCACTATTGACTTTGTACATATAAAAAAACAAAAAAAACAAAAATAGCATTAAATATTAATTTTCAATATTTTCTTGTAGAAAACAAAACAATATGGAACTCATTCTGCACATAAAACAGGACGGTGAAAAAGAAAATGGTTGAATTCAAAGTTTGTGAGTAATTGTTAATATTTCCTTATAACAACTCAAGGTTTAATTTTTGTGTATTTTAAGTTGTTTTGCAACCATCCTTGAATGTCTTCAAATAGGTGCTAACATACAAAGAAGATCCATCAAAAAAATTGATTGACATTGGTTTAAATAAGGGTTGTGATTATATGTTGGGATATCAAAAGTTAATTGTGGAATTTGTAAGTATCTAAGTTGTTTTACTTCTCTGATTTTATAATTAATAGAATAAAAAAATCATTTATATTAAATCTATGATCTATAATGGGGTTTAAAACACGCGGAAACAAAATATGGAACTATGAAAATAGAAGATTTGTTGCAACAAGGCATGAGACTTGGTTTTGAAACCATGTGCATAGTTTATGAGTCACATGGCACATTTATATTCGATTTACATTGACGTATATTACGTATTTCAATTTTCATTATTCCCACCAATGTAGATACATTCATTACACTTTATTTTTATGTTTGTAGATGGAGCTGTAAGTTTAAGAAGGAGAAAATAAATTGATACAATCAACAAAACATTCCTCCAAATAACCCCAATTCATGGAAGTAGCTTGAGCACTGACAATAGTTCCAATGAATAATGATGATCAATTTGGATATCAATGCAACCTATTGTATTTTTTGAATATTTTTCTGTGAAAATCAAAGATTTTGTTTAATGTAATGAACATAATTTCCCAATTGAAAGAAAATAGGTTACCAGTGACAATCCCATTTTGTATGAAAAAGAGCCTCTTATTGTCATATAATAAAATACATTTTAATTTATTTTATTATGTTATCCATTGTCATTGTGAAATGTTACACCACTCATTAAATATATAGATGATTAAATATTAAAATGAAGAGATGTGAAATTTGATAATATAACAAATTAATCCAAACATCATATACAAATGTGCTAATAAAAATTTAATTTATATGAATACAATTATAAGATATATGTCGATTTTTCGATGAATAAAGGATTTAAAAATTACAATAATTGCACTATCATAGGGCGATGTTTCTAAAAAAGAGAAAAACTCATTCAAAAATACGATGTGCATATAACATAAAAACGCACTTGTGTGTTATGTTATATAAAAGAACTATGATGACAACTTTTTTCATGCTCAGTTCCTTTCTAAAAAATGATAGCACCGATATGTTTATCTCTTTAGGCACTGTTCTTGTTTCATATTAACGCCCCAGTGCATTGTAATTCTTAATGCACCAATGCTTTCATATAACTAACTCCCTAGTCCTATAAAATATTATTTCTAGCCCATTTCATTATGGAAACTAATAGAATTGGCCCTTTTGTATAATTAATGCAACGGGGAATTTGTACAAACGATATGAATTGACACTGCAAGTTTAAAAAAAATAACTGGCACAGTAATTACTTTTTGTGTGCCTCGATTTCGTTCCTTACAAGAACTTCTCAATGATTTTTTATCTATTGGTACAAGTGGAGTATGTATTACGCACTTGTATTTATTACATTCAACGCCTCAATGATTTTAGTTATGTATGTCACCCATTGTTTTTATATATCTAATGCAGTAGTGCTACTTGTTCCATTAAGCACGTCATTAAAAAAACATCCGCTAGAACCTCCAAACACCCATATTTTTTCAGTTTTGATGAAGTTCCATTTAAAATTATGCTAAAAAATTCACTATCATAGATGGATGTTTTTATAGATGTTTTTTTGACAAATGTTTCAAATTTTATAACACTGAAAACCTCAGTTATAACCTCCACTTGAAGGTATTTTCCTTGTAGTCTTAGTACCTATAACCAACTACACCAACCAAGACTTACATGCATTTCTTTTATCAAACCACACTTATCCATCAAGTCAAGATTAACATAACTATAATTAGATCCATGTTCAATAAAAATAGAAGCAACTCAATCACAAAGCTTACCTTCCATCTCAATAATAGATGCCTGGTGATCTGCTTACCTATTATCAAATGTTGCATAGATCTGAGGAATGCTCTATCCAACATCCCCAACTATATGTACCTCTTGTGCATTGTAGGTCTGAGGCCTACCACCCTGATACGATAAATATACTTTCTTGAGATGATCCTTCCCACATATCCTATGCTGCAACTGTCTCCTACCATCACCTCTATTATGTTACTCTCAAGGTTAAGATCCATGTCCCTTCTCTACTACATTAGACTTCTTGTATAGAGCAATATTCTCTTTCTCACCTGCATCTTGAGGTATTACTAGTTTTGGTGGACATTTCCCTTTGCTCTTATCATTCCCTTTCCAACCCTGCTTATACTTAGTCTTATGCTTCGATTTCTCATAAAAGTGCTTCAAATTTCCAATGACTTCTTCCAGTGACTGAGGCTCATTATACTCAATCTGATCCTTAAATATTAATGGAAATCGACTCATAAATATCTAAAATTTGGTTTTATCATCCTTAAGATTCGGAACATACCTCAACAACACCAAGAAATTAGTTATGTTTTCCTCATCTTTCATCGATCCCATCTTCACCTCATATAACTCCTTGGCCTTTTTGTCAAAGTACCTCTTTGACAATTATTTCTTCCTAAAGAGTCTCTTGAATTCATGCCAACTCAATTCCTTTATCTTGATGTCTATGAAAAACTTCACATCTTCCCACTTGATGTATGCTTCCCCTTTGAGACTTGAAAAGAGATATATTTTCCTTCACATTCTTTGTATAATCATGCAACTCAAAGAAATTATTTATTACAAGCAACCATGCCTCTGCATCTCTTTCGTTCTTCAACTCCCCACCGAATGTAGATGCCTTGGCTTCCTTGAACTCATCTCACAAATATCCCCTGTCATTCTTCCTATAAGGCTGATAGAGATTATGACCATGATACTTGTCTAAACCAGAACTAGAGTATAATGCATTTCCACCACCTATCCTATCAGGTGTATCTAAGAACATACCATCTCTATCTGACTTGTGCCCGCCATGAGACCTACTACCATATGCCCCATTAGTCATGTCCTCCTATCGATAACTCATATGTGGTTTTCCTTATCATTGCAAGTATGACAAACTCTAAAGGATAACTGCATTGACCTCTACTTATTTCTCATGTTCCTTGGAAAGTTTTTCTTGTGATTGAATGATTATGCCATTAAACTTCTCAAAATGTATTCTTTGTTCGAAGAGTACTCATCTCTTGGTTGCTCATCTGATTTGTAAGGTGAGTCTCGTGAACCATAATCCACCATTTCGCTAGTCATTTATGATCCTCTTCTTCCTAAAAACATACCATATCAGATAAACCAAACGTAAACATAATCAACATGCCTCAATGAATTTCAGGGGAGCTTATCTCATCTGCACAATTAATCCAGATTAGCATGATACATGTATATACATAATCATATCAATAAATTGATATCATCTCAATGATCATCCTAGTTACCATGCATGATGTCACAAACTATAACACAAACTAGATACAATGCATGCGTAATAAACATACAGACAACTAGCATGCATGCATGACAAACAAATTTCACCCATCTAGTCTAAGTATTGAACCATGGTCTCATACCAATTTGTAACACACCCCTCCCACATTTACCCAGTTTCTCTAGCCTACTAAAGTAAACATGAAAGGAAGAGTTCTTATGACATGACCCAACCTCCTAGGTTCCATCAAGGAAGTGGGGTTGACTACTAATGAACAAATGACATCTCATAACAACCTACAGGGTCCACAAGTCACTTAGAGGCTAAGTAACCACCCCAGGTGGCCATAACCTAATTTGGATACCATTTTCTCTTATTTGGGTCCCCAACCACTCCCACAACAATCCCTCCATGTGGTTGGAAGCCTCCAACTACATGCACAAGCCTACGTCCATGCTGTTGCAGCCTAAAATTTCTAGATTAAAGCATGTGATCCTAGATTTTGAGCGTAAATTCTATTTCAACCTCCAAACCACTCCACAAAACTTAGTGAAAATTTCCAGAATCAATAATGACATGATAACAATGTTGGACATACAAATTTGAAGATAGAGCTTGACCTGGACTGCCTAGAACATAATAGACATTTCGTCAAACATGTTGAGAACATGTAATCTATAGGTCATGAATACATATATGAACATAGGAATCTAAAACTTATCTGAGAATCATCAAGAAGGTCTAATTCCCTCTCTAATAGTTGCAATAACATTTGTTAGCTCATGCATTCATTAACCATTCATCAACAAATCAAACATATCAACAGCCATAATTAGAACCTATTATGAAACCATGCTTATAACTAGCATATAACCAGAATAATAACCATGATAGAAAAACCATCAAATCCACATAATAAAAAGTACATTTACTCATGAAATACAAGAGGAAAATATATTTTATTAACATATGAAAAACCCAACCAAGTCAGGGACTTCCATGTACCACCTAGCCATAGATTGAGCTTAACCAAATATTTCTTTCAGCCAATCAACCTTGTGCCATTTTTGAAGCATGAATATGGGACTCAAGATAAAAAAAACCAAGGCTTCCTGAAGATTACACCACCTCCACCCATAGGATTTACCGCAATCCCACCAAAATCAGTCAAGGGATTCCTTGTTGGAAATGTGTTGTCATTGATGGCAAAGGAAAAGGAAATGGCAATGGAAAACATTGGAAAAGTAAACTACATTGATAAATATGTCATCATTAGTGGAAAAAGAAATTGATGGCAAAGGAAAACATTGTTGGCAGAGTCAAAGGCCATGGAAAGTTTTGTTGGAAAAGGAAAGCATGGCAATTGCAAAGCAATATAAATAGTGTTTTTATTATTGGCAAAGGATCATTCATAAGAATATCATCATGGATGAGAATGCTACAGAGATTTTTGAACCATTTTTGGAGTAGCAGATCATATTAGAAGTAGGTGGAACCCACATAGGTGGAAAGAGCTAGGAAAATATAAATAGTGGTATGTGGAAGTCTGAAAATAGACTTCTCGATCAAGAGATAGAGTCAGTCAAAGTTGGTGACCCCAAGATCAAGATGACAGAGTTAGAGGAGGTTGGATGAGTTGTGGCACACAACCAAAATTGGCACAAGTGCCAAACCTAGCGGTAGAGCAACCAAATGATGGACCGTGCTCACGTGGAAGTCATAACAGCAGTGGGAATCATTTCGATTGGGCAAGTGGAACCCGCCTAACAACTTGGCCCAGTGGAGGAAACTCGACAGCATTACCCTGGCACAATCCTTTTGATGCACAGGTTTAAGGGACCGCGACACAAATAGCGGGTCGAGCCCACTTGGAGGCAGTACCGTAGCAAAGTGACCTCAGGGGCATAGTTAACATAATTACCGATCAAATGAGAAAATGAACTGGTACCCATTTTTTGAGGTAGCAAAAAATCACCTGATTTTGAGAAGTGGTGATGCAAAATACACCTTTTTTTCAGCATATTTTTGGCAGTTTAAATTTTCTTATCTATCAAGTATCAACATTTTTTTAGATGTTAGGGATTTTCATACTGATTTTGAAATGTGTTGATGCAGCATCAACCCCTTTTTTTTAGAGGGTTGATTTTTTACACTTTAAAATTTCTTTTATTATTTTTTTTTCTTTTTTTTCATTAATTTTAAATTT
>APFE030582147.1:0-15843 GCA_000404065.3 Pinus taeda
ACCCACAATTTTATTCATTGTAAGGTAGCAAATGAATTGAATTGCTTCTTATATCCAGCACCAGAGTGTCAAGTGATGGTTGCAAATGGAGGAACAACAAATTGCTCTGGAAAGTGTTGTTGAGCCTCAAACCTGCACCTTCCTATACACCCTCTCAGCCTTCTTTTTCCACTTACTTCATCCACCCAGTTGTTAAATCATTGCATTATAGTCTAAAAAGAACTTTTTATATGGTTTTTTGACTATGCTTATGACTGTTGTTTGGTTTAGTTTTTTTTCTTCATGCAGCTGCGGAAACTTGTCAGTTTCCGCAGCCAGCACAGGTTTCCGCAGCTAGCACAAGATTCTGCAGCTATTTTATTAAAAGCTGTGCTACAGGTGTCCTATGAAGAAACGAGCTACATAGGCAAGCTCCAGATGACGGATACATGGAACGTGTCCCTTCAAATCAGCCAAATCATCCATGGAAGGTCACAGTCAACGAAAGTCAAAGACAAAGCCAACCAAGGAGTTCAGCAGTGGCACGTCTCTGTTTTGAGCACGTGAACATTACGTGGCACAGTCCTCAGCTCACAAAGACACCGGCACACCTGGAGATCATTCCCGTAACCTGAATCCAACAGCTACCACTCCGGAGATTTAATAGACATGATGACAGTTACGCTAGAACTCGGATAAAGGGATCTACGTGTCTTTAACAACACAATCAATAGCGTAGGAGTTAGTTAGTTAGTTTTAGCATTTTTCCATTATAAATAACGCGTCGATGAACGCTGTAAAGGAGCTTTTTGGGATATGTGAATTCTGAACTGATGTGTTATCACCCCACTGTTTATATATGTTGCTGTTTTAATATATGAGAAGACTTTTCTGAGTTTATTCGTTTGACTACTCGTTGACTGGCTGAAGTGGCAGAGGGTCCCTGCGCGCTGAAGCCTTGTAAATTTTCCATTTGGTTTTATTATGTTTTTGTTTTTATAATCATTAGCTTGTACATAACACACTATTTGATGTTTCTTAACTCACTGTTGTTTATATTTTCACCTCTGTTTTCTTATAGTTGTCAACTGATCAGTGCTTTTCTGCAGGTTTTCTTAGGCAGCCCGGGCAAATTTTCATCTTTTTGATAACTATTGACATATGAGATCATCTTGTCCTTCCTGCTAACTTTCATTTTCTGAAGTTTAATCTCAGCACTGTCTTTTCCAAGTTGTGATTTGCTTATTTATTTTTCTGTTATTTAGATATCATACTGCTCACCAGTTTATGGTTTCTTTCTATAGTCAAGTAACTCTATTAGCAAGAAATAAGAATATTATTAATTGTAGTGTGATTTAGTTATCATATTGCTTAAACTCATTCATGATTGCTTCCCACAAGGTAGATTGAGCTGAAGGGTAAAGGATCAGAAGAGTTGAAGTAGTGTGATTAGTTTCCTTTCTGCAATTTAATTTCTTGCAATTTAGTTATCATATTGCTTAAACTTATTCATGGTTGCTTCCCACAAGGTAGATTGAGCTGAAGGGTAAAGGACCAGAAAAGTTCAAGTAGTGTGACTAGTTTCTTTTATGCAATTTAATTTCTTGCCATTTAGATATCATATTGCTTGACTTGTTCATGATTGCTTCCTACAAGGCAGATTGAGCTGAAGGGTAAAGGATCTGAAGAGTTTAAGTAGTGTGGATTAGTTGCTTTGCTTTTAGTTTGAGTTGCTTTTAGTTTTTACTTTCTTTTCATTCAGCAGCAAGGATACTGGGCCATTGTCATTAGTTCATTGTTTGATGCATTTACTTCCTCTTAAGAATTGATTTCAGTTTAGTTGTTTTAAAGCTTTTCTTTTTGAGCACTTTCAAGTTTGAGAAAATCACTGTTAAGAAACCGTCACCATCTATACTCATACTTCACTTCATCCTCGCCATTCACACATTTAGGGAAATGATAAATCCAAAACAAACTAAGAACCTCAAAAAACGACAAAAGGACTAAGGGAAATGGTTATCTAGTACATTATAGTACACTTTCACTTCGTCAGTTTACGAACCCCATTTGACTTTTAATTAGCCAATTTTAGTCACACGAATAAACTCAAAAAAGTCTTATCATATATTAAAACAGCAACATATATAAACAGTGGGGTGGTAACACATCAGTTCAGAATTCACATATCCCAAAAAGCTCCTTTACAGCGTTCATCGACGCGTTATTTATAATGGCAAAATGCTAAAACTAACTAACTAACTCCTACGCTATTGACTGTGTTGCCAAAGACACGTAGATCCCTTCAGTCGAGATCTAGCGTAACTGTCATCATGTCTATTAAATCTCCGGAGTGGTACCTGTTGGATTCAGGTTACGGGAATGATCTCCAGGTGTGTCGGTGTCTTCGTGAGCTAAGGACTGTGCCATGTAATATTCACGTGCTCAAAACAGAGACGTGCCACCGCTGAACTCCTTGGTTGGCTTTGTCTTTGACTTTCGTTGACCGTGACCTTCCATGGATGATTTCGCTAATTTGAAGGGACACGTTCCATGTATCCGTCACCTGGAGCTTGCCTATGTAACTCGTTTCTTCATAGGGCACCTGTAGCACAGCTTTTAACAAAATAGCTGCGGAATTCTGTGCTAGCTGCGGAAACTGACAAGTTTCCGCAGTTGCATGAACAAAAAAACTAAACCAAACAGTCATAAGCATAGTCAGAAAACCATATAAAAAGTTCTTTTTAGACTATAATGCAATGATTTAACAACTGTGTGGATAAAGTAAGTGGAAAAAGAAGGCTGAGAGGGTGTATAGGAAGGTGCAGGTTTGAGGCTCAACAATTACCTTGCATGGAAGAAAAGAACAGACCTAAACCTTATTGAGAATGAAGTCATGGATCACATCAAGGGGTCAATAACCCAACCTCTCGAAGAAGATACTCAAGCACTTGCGAAATACATGAAAGGGGAAGTGAGGGCCCAGAGGATTCTCATAGAATCCATCAAAGACTCTCTCATCCCATATGTATCAAAATTAGACACTTCAAAAGACATATATGACAAATTGGTAGAGTTGTTTTTCGTAAGTACTACAAGAGAAGTTATCTCTCTAAGGCAAGAACTCTACAAATTGAAGATTTCAAAGGAAGAAGGAATAGCCTCATATTTCATGAGGATTTCAGAAATAAGAGAACAACTTCAAGATCTGGGTGAAATAATGTTGGGCATAGAAATGACCACTGCGGTATTAAATACACTACCAGAGGAATAGGGAAACTTCACTTCAAGTATTTATGGAAAGAAAGAAGCCACTCCTTTCCAGGATCTACGATCATTGTGCAAGATCGAAGAAACCAGACTGAAAGCAAAAATTGTAGGATCAAATGAGCAAAATCAAGCATATGTTGCTATGACAAAAGGAAAATGAAAGTTTGGCAAATTTGGTCCTCAAAAGAAAAAGAAGAACATGGCTAAGGTTCAATGCTATGGATGTCAAGAATATGGGCACTATAGAAGAGATTGTCCTAAACTTTAAAGGGACAATAACAAGAGAAATAAGGAAGAATCCCATACTACCGAGGAAGTGGAAGAACCTGAGACAAAGAAGCCTAAGGAGGAAGTGAGAGATCCCTACTATGACTGAGATAATCTCCTTCACTAAAAGGTACTCTTCTGTTGTGTAAATTATAGATAGAAAGCATTGTAAATAAGATAGGATGCATCACTACAGAAGCATTAGAAGAGATCGTGACATAGGCAACATGAAGGATGTCTGGAAAAAAATCTATGGTAGTCAACTATGTAGGATATAGCTCTTGGAAACCTCGTTGAAAGCTCAAGTGATACTTATGGAAAAAGGAAGAAGTCATCTAGGACAAGGCTCATCATACATCAGTCAAAAGGTAACATCTGCAGGATAGGATATGCAAGATCCTCAAGATTCATTGATGGAATCTTCATTGTAAGGTTCACTCACCATGAGGGGAAGCAAGTGTTTCATCAAGAATTCCAAACTTGTGGAATTCATGAGATGATGGTATGATGACATAACAATGAAGTAGATCAAGGGAATGAAGCTCCTTCATTCAAAGGACATTGTTGTAGGAAGCCTGGATGACCCAAAGGAAAGATGGGTTATGTATGCTTACATTTGATATTATGGAAGTCATATCATATGGTTGCAGGCAACATGGATCACTGCTCTATCTTGAGAAGCATGATCAAAGAGAGGATCTCTTCCCTCAAAGGGATGCAGGAATGCATGGGTCACACGTTTACTAGATGAAATCAACATAATATCTCCTCATATGGAGTATGAGGTGGTTTACTACAATTAAGGAACTCTAATTGGAATTTCTTGCGAATGGAATGTGTGAGGAAAGGAAGGAAGAGATCGTGGACTATGCAACCATGAACAAGGCAGCCAACATTTGAAAGACCAAGAAGATTTGACTATGATATCTCTCAGATAGATATGAAGACTCTAATGGAAGTCTGGAAAAGATGGAGACCCTTGACAATGCATATCTTTAGGAGATGTGTCAACACGTATGCAAGATGTTGATGTCTTACAAGAAGATGTCATGATGAAAGACCATCACAAAGGTAATTATGATCTAAGTGTTCATTTCTTATTTTTGAAAAAGTACCTAGATGGGCTTATGCATATCTGCCAAAGGAAGAATTATGGATGCCTTCCCCAAGAACATGAAGAAGAATGTAAGATCCTTCTGAAGAAGTTAATATGAAGAAAGTTAGAATGACATGAAGCAAGGCTAGATGTAGATTGTTGGACCACTTTCTGACTCATGGATGAAAGGGATGGATGGTCTATGCCCTATGAAGAAGTCCCAAAAGATGAAGACTTTGTGACAAAGAAATTCATGACATCAAAGGAAGGAGCTCTTCAAGTAGCGGGTTGTCTATCTCCACCTAAGGAGCTGTTGTAGGTCCCTAATTAAGAGGGAGCCTGGAAACAAGTTTCTTACTTGGTAGAAACTCGGAAGCAGAGATTCCTAAGCTAAGAGAGAGAGCTTAGGTACATTCCTTCTGAAGGAATGAGTACATTCCTTTATTGGAATAGATATGTCCTCCGTAATTGAGAGAGAGAGATAGACAAATCATTTTGATCTTCACTAGGGAAGATAGAATGGAGGATTGGGTAATCATTTGGCATCTAATGCTCTTTGTGGATGAGATAGGGAATCCAAGATAAGAGTAGTTGTAGAGGACCAATATTCTTTGAGGACTAGGAATCCAAGATAAGAATAGTCCTGATGGAACACAACTTGAGAAACCGGGTGGGGTATGTTCCAGGAGAGACAATGATGAGAGTGTCTATAAATCAGTGGTCTCGCCAACATTGAGCTCAGATCATGTGGAAAGATAGAGTTGTTAGTCAAGGCCTTACTCTGTGACAATGTTGGTCGATATGATGCTATACAGATGGGTTACCAATCCGATTCTTCTTATGAGAAATTTTTCATATTGAGAATGACCAAGTACCATTATGAATACCTCCCTAGTTAAGAGGGAGTGTTGAAAAGTGTAACTAGGTTCAATCTTCATAATGACATGTAATTGTGATTTTATGTAAAAGATGTAAAGAAGAAAAATAAAATTATTGTACTGCTTGCATCATGGGTTTCATGAGCAAGAGCTTTTATTTTTAGTTAAAGGTTCCCATTGAGAGCCCTTAGGATATTGTCATCTAGTCATAAAATTCTAAAGAGTCATTGTCATGTAATGAAGGCATGTTACACATTGTAAAGAGTCAAATTTGTCTTTGTAAGTCACCCTCAAAGACCTTGTCACTAGCCCTCACTCAAGTCAGCCTACAATGAAAGGATAAATCTAAAAGATGAAGTCAACCTACTCCAAGGGATCATGTCGGCCTAACTGCCATGGAAAAACGACTATATATAGCAGTGCTCGACCTCATTTGGAGGATATCAATTCGGTGAAGCAATTCTCTCATAACAAGTACGCAATTCATCCTAGAAAGAGTCTTAAAGCCAATGAGGAACGAAGGAAGGATAGTGAAGGAGAGTGGCATCATTAAGCACTGTTTTGGGCTAAGTATACCCTCACACATGCGAAGGTTGCAAGTACAAAGTTGGTAGGGGAGGATCGAAGATTGCAATCACCTAGAAATGATCTTAGTATTCCTCAACTGAAGGTTCTATAAGAAGAATTTGTTTGGGTTTTCCTCTCAAAAAGTGAGAGGTTTTGGCCTTGGCTGACAACCTATATACTATGTCTCTTGTCTCTTTATTGTTCATGATTTGGTAATTGTCTTGATGAAAAGAATACAATAATAACTCAAGAAGAGAAGATTCTAATCAAGAAGTAAAAAGACAATCACAAGCAATTATCATAAGTAGAGAAATCACCTGACTATTGATGCCCTAGATTTCTCAACACCTAGACCCTAAGTGCATATGAGGTTGGCACACCCTAGGAGAAATCCCTAAGTGCATATGTACATAATGTCCTAACACTAGAATCATTAATGTCAATATGATATCAAAATTAACCCTAACCCTAATTTTGCTAAAACCCTAAATCTATCCCATACCCCTATACCCTATTTCTATTTGATGAAATCCTATTCCTAGTCCTTGAACCTGAGATTCTTAAACCCTAAGTCCTAAATTCCAAAATCACTATTTATTTGACACAAAAATATAATAATAAAAAAAGACCTAACTTCTATTACTATTTATTTGACATCTCTCTATCCTATACAAAAAATCCTCTTCCTATTCCCCTATTCTGTGGCTGGAAAACATGATTGTTCAGAGATTAAATAAAATCAAATTATTAATCTATCCTACAAGTCGGCCCCTCTTAAATAATGTGATTATTCATCAAAAATAAACTTTGTTTAGGTCGGCTTCAAACATAGGTCAGCTCCATACATGACAATTCGAACCATTGCAAGTAGATATATAAACACGTGAAGATCATTTCATTAGATCATCCTTCACCACGAAGAAAATTGAAGACAATATATAGCGAGGAACAAGAAGTTCACATCTTGTGAACTTAGAAAGTGAAGAGCATGAAGGGATTCAATTGTTCTATGGTTTGGACCTAAGTTTCTGCGAGACCCCACAGAACATTCGGTGAAGAGAAGAGATAGTTCACAACTCGTGAACTAGCAAGGAACAAAAGATACATATGAAGCTTGTGGATTTGTGGTGACCTAATCGCAAACATACGGAAGCTCCATTATTAGGGATTTGTGGTGACCTTATTGCAGACATACAGAAGCTCCATGGTTGTGGATTTGTGGTGACCTTATTGTAGACATACAAAAGCTCCCTTCTTGCGGATTTGTGGTGACCTTATTGCAGACATTCAAAAGCTAGATTATGGATTTGTGACATACAAAAGCTCTGTTATTGCATATATGTGAAGACTATCTATACTTCAACCTATGGAGGACACTTTCAGACCTGTGGTAGCATTTCTTTTTGGACCTGTGGAGACACATTTATGAAGACAGGTTTGGCTTTGTAGTGACTTTTGGAGACATCAAATCTCTCGGATTTACTGAATAGTGAAGACTTCACATCTTTGGACAGTGAAGAACTTGAAGCATTGATTAGTGAAAACAACAAGCATTGACGCAGGAGCCTGAACTCTTGATTAGAGGACTGAACCGCTTTCGGAGCAGCTTATTGAAGATACTTTAGAGCATTATTGATGACCTTGTGAAGACATCCTTGAAGCCTTGATATACAGAAGTCCTCATGATGTGACCTTGAAAAAAATTGTTTAGGTGACACGAAGTGTTGTGGAGACATCTTCAAAGAATCATAAAGTTGTCATTGATGAACTTGTAGAATGTTGAAGACTTGTTGAAGCTACCTTAGAAAAGAAACTGTCAAGGCTTGTCGCAGAAATGTTTGGGAAGCCTTGAAGAACTACTTGTACTCATTATTGAAGAATTGAAGTAGTGGGTTGGAGCCTCATAAAGACTAGGTTGGAGCCTAGACCAATGGATAGGGTTGGAGCCCTAGAGGTTGGTGCATTGTTGAGGTCCAAGTTGGAGCTTGGCACAGTGCAGGTCGGAGCCTGGTTGATTAAAGATTGGAGGCTTCATCTAGGATTGGAGCCCTAAACTATTGTTGTACTCGATTTATTGTAAAAAGAGGATTGGAGTACACATCATTGGTTAATATAATTATTTATATCATTGTTCATTTTGTGTTCTAGTTATCTAAGAGATCTTGACTGGCATAAAAGTAACAATTGTAAAAGAAATATTGATTCCCCCCTTCTCAGTATTTTCAACAATTGGTATTAGAGCCAGTACCTTTAGTCTCAGCCTCACAATTGGAAGGTAGATCCTTAGAACACAAATGGCAAAGTCAAGGAAGAAGGCTTGCAAACCATTCGAAGGTGTCACCTCCTTAATCGATAATCAAATTGAGAAAGCTTTGTTGTTCAATGGAAACTTTGAAATATGGAAGGCAAGAATGAGGAATTTCTTAACGGCTCAAGGTTTGAAGTCTAGCAATCAGTGATTTACCGAAAGCACAAAGGAAGAAGAAGACTCCTAGCAACATAATGCAATAGCTATTAAAGCTATCTTGAGTGGTGTAGCAAATCCTATAAAGGTCAAAATGGAGAAATGTTCATCATCAATAGAGATTTGGGAAAATTTTCAAGATCTTAACTCTAAAGGATTATTGGTCATAACCTCTGATCCAAAAGATGATGACAAAGAGCATTAAGATGAACCAAAGAAGACAAATGACAGCAAAAATGAAGGGACCAATTGTATAAAGGAAGATGATGATGAAGAAATTCTTGAATTAGAAGTTGAAATACATCTTAAGACAACTTGTAGCTACCCTAGAAGAAATAAGCAACTTGAAAAACGAAAATGAGGAACTCAAAAGGCAAGCACAAGAGGGTAACCATGACCTTGACAAGACAAGGAAGGAAGTTGACCTCTTCAAGCTTCAAGTACAAGAAAGTGATAAGGAGCTCACCAAGCTTAAGGAGGAACTGCATCAAAACAAGGAAAGGCATCATGAAGAAGTCATATCCATGACAAATCAGTTGGATAAAGCAAAGAAAAGGGAATACGTGTTGTCAAACCATCTTGAACAAAGACACGAAGACTTGAACAAGTTTGAAGCAAAAGTTGGTCAATACAAGGAAGACATATCCTCCCTTAAATCTCATCTGAAAGTAGCAAAGAAATAAGTACAAGGAGCTGAAAAGGTGATGGAAGTTTTGGCCCTCTTGGAAGGACAATTAGGTGAAGCAAAAAAGGACAAGAAATGCCATAACATGCCAACTAGAAGAAAAAGATGAAGAAATCTTAAGATTTAAATCAGATGTCTCCTCTCTCAAGGCCCAAACATGTGAAGCAACAAGGATGAAGGAAGAAATGGAGAACCATCTAGCAAAGAAGGATGAAGAATGCAAGATGATGGAAGAAGAAATTGATCTCCTAAAAAAAGAAGTTGATCAGCTAAACAAGAATCTAAAGAGCTTTCAAACCCTAAAATACATCCTGTCATCAAAGATCCCCCCTTGATAAATCAGGTCTTGGTTATGCAAATGAACCCTCACGTAAAAATGATGCAAACTCTAATGCATCAAGCAAGAAGGATGTGGAGAAGCTTGAAAGAAATGTTGATGCCCCTCGTTCCAGCAAAAGCAAGAAGATTAACCAAGATATCCTTAAAGGAAACCCTACTCCAAGAAGGTATGCAGAAGGTGTCAAGGAGGCAAGAGGCAAAGGATATCACCAAAGGGCCTCAAGACAAAAAGACTTTAGAAGTTCATCGAGACAAGCTCCATCCTCCAAGTACTAAAGTATATTTTTTGGTTATTTCTATTCTTGTACAAATTTTGGGCATATGGCAAAAGATTGTAGGGCATACAACAAGGACAAATATGATGGTCCCCATCAGTCTCCCAAAAGCAACTTTGCAAGAAGAAATTATGCCTCCTCATTTATGTACAAAATTGAATGCTACAAATGTCATAATATTGGCCATATGGCTTGTGATTGTAACTTGAATTGGGCTCCTAAACAAGCTAAAAACATAGCAACCAAGCATGAAAAGAAGGTTAAACAAGTTTGAAGAAGGAAGCAAGTTGAACCACAAGGAGATCACGTGGAATGTGTCTTGAATACTCAAAACATCAATTCATGTTATTGATCTAATGAGTACATCTTTGGAAAATATGATATTTCAAGGTTTGATGATAAGATTTTGTCAAGACCATGCATATTGTTAGGGGGAGCTTGCGACAATTTGACTATTCTTACAAGATGCTTCCTTGATAAGCCTTGGGAAACCCTTGACATGTCACACATGGACAATCATGCTATGAGACACATAGATATATCTCTTGATGGATCATCTATAAGAAATTTTTGAAGAAAATATTGTTGGACAAATTGGTCTCTCTTGCATAAAGACAGCATCTACTTCATTCCTTTCCATGCATGCAAAGCTTAGGGGGAGCAATTCCATTGAAGAAAAGCATGATATTGTGTCTTTACTACACATCGATTGTTGAAGATGCCTTCCAATTGATCACAAGGCAGCAATCTTTCTTGTCTTGGGTTCCATAAGCAAAAAGGAGAGCAGGAGGAGTTTATGCAGACAGGGGGAGTTGGTTGATCACATGAAGAAATGCAATTTAAGACATCTCTCTTGCTCGACATTGTAAAAAGAAGGAAAGCATGATGACAGGGAGGCTGCATGAAAATGACAAAAAGGAGCAGTAAAATAGGGGGAGTAACATGACAAGAAGAAGCATGATAGGGGGAGAACTTGCTACGAAGACATTAACAAGAAAAGTACCCGGTTTGCCATTGATGTCAAAGGGGAGAGAATGTTGAAAGGGGAAGAATATTGCCATCAATGACAAAGGGGGAGATTGTTGATCAAACTTGTCATTGATGTCAATATGGCATTGTTAAAGATGGCTAAAACCCTAATAATGTCCTATCCCTAATTGCCCGAAAGCCCTAATCTAGCATTGATCTAATGATGAAACCCTTGCCAACAAGATGCCCTAAAAATGCCCTAATATGATTGATGAAACCATAAGATCATGAGTGAAAACCCTAATTGTGCATGAAACCCCAAGCATGACTGAATGGCAAACCCTAGTTGGAGCATGCCTTGGATAACCCTAGACCCTAAGTGCATATGATGTTGGTAAACCCTAGAAGAAATTCCTAAGTGCATATGTACATAATGTCCTAACTCTAGAATCATTAATGTCAATATGATATCAAAATTAACCCTAACCTTAACTGTGCGAAAACCCTAAATCTAACCCATATCCCTATACCCTATTTCTATTTGATGAAATCCTAACCCTAGTCCTTCAACCCTAGATTCCTAAACGCTGAGTTCTAAATTCCAAAATCCTTATTTACTTGACACAAAATATAATAATAAAAAGAAAAGACCTAACTTATATTCCTATTTATTTGACATCTCTCTATTTCCTATACAAAAAAAATCCTCTTCCTATTCCGTGGCTGGAAAACATGATTGTTCAGAGATTAAATAAAATCAAATTATTAATCTATCCTACGAGTCGACTCCTGTTAAATGATGTGATTGTTCATCAAAAATAAACTTTGTTTAGGTCAGCTTCAAGCACAGGTTGGCTCCATACATGACAATTTGAACCATTGCAAGTAGATATATAAACACGTGAAGATCATTTCATTAGATCATCCTACACTGCAGAGAAAATTGAAGATGATATATAGCGAGGAACAAGAAGTTCACATCTCGTGAACTTAGAATGTGAAAAGCGTGAAGGGATTTGGTTGCTTTTTGGATCAGATCGGAGCTTCTGTGAGAACCCGCAGAACATTTGATGAAGAGAAGTGATAGTTCACACCTCGTGAACTAGCAAGGAACAAAAGAGACATATGAAGCTTGCAGATTTAAGGTGACCTAATCGCAGACATACAGAAGCTCCCTTATTGCAAATTTGTGGTGACATTATTGCAGACATACAAAAGCTCCCTTGTTGCAGATTTGTGGTGACCTTATTGCAGACATATAAAAGCTATATTGCGGATTTGTGACATACAAAAGCTCTGTTATCGCATATCTATGGAGACTATCTATACTTCGACTTGTGGAGGACACTTTCAGACCTGTGGTAGCATTTCTTTTTGGACCTGTGGCGACACATTTATGAAGACAAGTTTGGCTCTATGGTGACTTTTGGAGACATCAGATCTCTCGGATTTACTGAATAGTGAAGACTTCACATCTTCAGACAGTGAAGAACTTGAAGCATTGATTAGTGAAGACAACAAGAATTGAATTAGGAGCTTGAACTCTTGATTAGAGGATTGGACCGCTTTTGGAGCAGCTTATTGAAGATACTTTTAGAGCATTATTGATGACCTTGTGAAGACATCCTTAAAGCCTTGATAATCTAAAGTTCTCATGATGTGACCGTTGATTTGGGGTAGCATTAGATGTGCTCTAGCCATGAAAAATGGTGGAGAAGCTAAAGCACAAGAGATCTCCAAGACCCAGAAATGGTTTGGGCAAATTCTAACCAGTTTGGGATATATTAAAATAATTAATATTTTTAATGGAGTTCCTAAGTCTAAACTTAGGAAAAATAAAATAATAATGGGTATTGATATAAAACTGTGTTAGAAGGGTCCGAAAGTCATGGATCAAGTCAAATCTAATCTTAGCCATTGATTAGAGATTTAATCTCGGTCGTTGATGGACCAATGAGAAAATTATAAGAAGAGGTTGAGGGTCAATTGGAGAATACACCAAGAGAGATCAAGAATTCGATTTTCTGGGGCACGGTTTGCTGAGGAAATCGAGTGAGTGATCAGTTGCAACGAGGGGTAGTGAATACATAGCAAAGAGGTAGAGTTGGTAGCAAAGAGACAGCGCAGAGCCCAAAGAGGTTGACGTAGAGGCAACTGGGAGCTACACAAAGGCAGCTAAGAGTTGCGCAGAGCCAGGAAAGGCCAGCATGGGTGACACAGAGGGTCTAAGGGCTAACACAGAAGCTTCAAAAGCTACGCAGAGGCTAGCAGAGTTGACGCAGGTCCAAGAGGCAACGTTGTGAGGATTTCTTGAGACAGACTGGGAGCTGGTGAGTCGAATAGGGTAACGCAGTCCTTATTAGAGTGACGCAGAGCAATGGAAGCTGCAATCGTTGTTGTGGGATCGTCATCCAGTGATTAATCAGCCGGAATATCTGTCTCCAAGGAGAGGTACTACTGCCGAGGGAATTCTCTGTTGGGTGAGCCATTTCTGGCACCCTAGTTGTATTCTAAAAACTGCATAATAATAAAACCCTCTGAACAGCTGCACCAGTTTTCCCGCATTGGGTTTTTCCGAGGACATTGGTCCAAAAATAACGGTGTCACTTGTGTGCTTGTTTACTTTCAATTGATGATATGTGGATGTTGATACTGTGCTTGTGTTTATTTTCAATATTTACATGGAAAATAACTTGTTAAGTAATTGAACAAGTGGGAAGAAATAAACCAAATAGTATAGGAAGAATTTCTAATGGGTTAAACTTAGAAATTCCAACATGGTATCGAAGCGTGGTTTCAGATCACAGGATAACTAAAGGCATCAGCTAGCAGAGCAGTAGCAACAGATTCAGTTGTCCCGAGTGACAGTGTTGATCCTTGCAGAAGGCGACAAAGGAAGGAGTGACGCAGAGGGACTGCATCATCATTCTGGACCAAAGAGAGGCGGCGCAAAGGCTAAGGGAGGCAGAGTCAGGCTCACGCAGAACCATGCAGAGGAAAGAAGGGCTGACGCAGTTGGCTGGGAGAGTTGATTTGCCGGTGTCGGAATTGCGCCGAGCCAGGTGGCTCAATCCTTCAATTGTTGGGGCATAGGAGGCTGTGGGTAATTTGCGGAGCGAAGCTGGTGGGGTATTGTGGTCAGAACAGTACCTAATAGAGCAAGACCAAGGAGGAGGGAGTTGCTGCACAGGCGGATTTCTAACCAAGGAATCTGGATCAATGGTGCAGTTGCACAGATGATCAGAGTAGGGCAACTCGACATTGGCAGAGGGATTTCCAGAAGGGAAATCAAGACTCAGAGGGAGTCGAACCGAGAACTTCCAAACGGGAAGTTGAGAGACTCGGAAAGAGTCGAACAAAGGACTTCCAAGAGGGAAGTAGAGAAACTCAAAGGACTCGACAAAAGAGCAACGAGATGGTCGAGAATGGGTTGAGAGATCAGGATAGGCTAGACGGAGCATCCAACTTTGTGGTCTAGAAGGCCAGGATCTTGTCCATTCTAAACAGATATCCCATCAAGGACTTCACCTTGAAAATAATAGCGATCCTAGTTAACCCAGCTAAAAATGAGAAGTAAGAGGAGGCAATGGCCAGGGAAAAGTGCATCATCCTTGATAGGGTCAAGGATCATGTGGTGTCGCATATTGCCAAAAAGGATACGGCAAATGAGATGTCGAAGGCCTTGAAGAAATTGTACCAGCATACTTTCATGCAGAGGAAGATGTTACTTGAAAATCAATTGCAGTCATACCAGATGCAGAAGGGAGAGTAGATAGATGTATTCCTCGGTCGATTGAAGGAGATCCGTGACTAGCTAACTTCCATAGGGGCCATGCCGGATGAGGATTGATGGTGAGGACCGCACTGAATGCAGTTTCCGAGGATTGGGAAGTGTTTGTCCAGAGCATACTAGGCAGATCGAAGCTTCCAGCTTGGGAAGCACTGTGAGCGGCTCTTCGTCAAGAAGAGATCAGATCGCTGACCAAGGCGAGGAGTAGCGGTAAAGGGGTCAGAATCAAGAAGGAGGAAGAAAAGGATGCGGCTCTAGCATCTGTGGGAAAGTAGGAGAAGCGAAAGAAGAAGGACCTCTCCAAGATCAAGTGCTTCCGTTGTGGGGAACTGGGTCATTTTGCGAACCAGTGTCCTAGGAAGAAAAGCAAGGGTGAGGCTTCTGAGACCAAGGCAGCGCCAGCGAGGGCGGAGAAAGAAGTCGAGGAGGATGACAATTGTGCCATGAGTGTTCATGTGCCACTTGAGAAGAAGTGGGGAGACATCGAGCTGTAGTCAGGAGGACTACAGGCGATGAGGGGCAGGATCCTTGAGGTACCCAACCTCTTGGATTATACGTTGCTACAGGAGCCCCGAAGAGAAGTAGTAGGATTGGTGGATGTCGATAGAGATGGATGCAGATGGATCGGCAAAGAGTGCTATAGTGCAGGAGTCCCGAGACAGCATGAGGCTAGCAAGCTACAACAATGTGAGAGGCACGGGAGTGTTGCACAAGTGCAGGATGGCACAAAGAGGTGTGCAATGGTGCGAGATGTAGGGAGTTGTTACAGCAGCGCAGAGGTCAGTAGAGGGAGAACTTGTTAGCGGCAGAGGGAGCTTCAACATCGGGAGTGTTTCTAGCCTGACAGGGATGTCAGATGTTGGGTGGATCAGTTACTTACTTCTCAGTAACTGAGTTGCAGTGCAGTAGCAGTAGGCAGTAGGTTGTAGCACGACGCATCATGAGGAGAAGGGGATGCAGTGCAGATGCAGTGATGGGTGTATGGACTAGCAGTAGCACGAATGTAGAGGGAGTTGTCGTACGGATGCAGCAGTGGCAGTGGCAGGGCCATGGGCAGCAGTACAGGAAGCAGCAATGCAGAGGATGTTGGGCGGGGAGGCCTAGCATCAGGACAGGGACCGGTGTCAGATGATCAGTGTGATACTCAGTGAGGAGTATTACTACAGCACAGTGCTCGCTAAGAGGGAGTGCTGATTTGGGGTAGCATCAGATGTGCTCTAGCCATGAAAATTGGTGGAGAGGCTAAAGCACATGAGATCTCCAAGAC